>BRZM01002854.1:55104-82651 GCA_033238685.1 Lates japonicus | reverse complement strand
GGTGGATTTTATTACCTTAGAACAGAGAACAAAGCCTGTCCCCCTGTTTCCATTATGTACAAGTATGAAGTGGTATCAATTTTCTCATCTAACTCTCAGCAAAGAAGCGAAAAAGCGTGTTTCTAAAACTTCTTGTAAATCTCTGTCTGTGATTCTGTGGGCTAATAATTTATACCCTCTCATCTTCTTTCCCACATTGTTTACCTAATATTTCCCTGTGTTCCCTCTTCCTCTGCCCATGCCGCTTTATAACCTCTCTTTCTTCCCCTCAGTTTCACTTCGCTCATCCCTCTGCCTTTTCTATTCTGGATGGGAGGCTAAATTAGTGTGTAATTATAGTCGCCGGCTCTTGGCTGTGTAGCTGTAATGGAACAGAGCCTCTCCATATACCTCGGTAATAGTCTGACAGAATCCAAATGAGAGGGGCTCACGCTCCCAAATGCTAACTTGATTCTCTGCACACACACCTTATACAGTGTATGTCTCGTGGCACCGCTTCTTTGAATAATGAACTAGTTAGAAAAGTTCATGATGAATTTTTGTTGTCAGTGGAGTGAAATTTTGTGTTGGGTCATTAGAAGTACAGTATATTTTCATAAATAATACCAGTCACGCATGCACACACACACACACACACACGCACACACACAGCAGTGCTCATTATCTCCTTAGAGTTGTCCCCATTTTCATTCCTCCAGCAGTAGAGAGGAGGTTTGTGAAATCTCTCCTGGAAAAGCGCGGAACCACAGAGGCCGATCCTGACCCAGATTCATTCCCTCATTGTTTAAAGGTAAGGCTCAGATTTGGAGCTGCAGGTGCGCTGTAGGTAAGCAAAAATATTCCTCCCCTTCTTAAATCTGCGCCGACATCTATCTCCTCACACATTTTCTCAGTTGGAACGGAAATATCGCAGTTACATAAGCCGTTTAAGAAAGTGGCATCATTGCAAACCGGGGTGATTTAATACCGTTTTCTCTGGGAAATGGTACGGCAGCGGTAATGAAGGTAACAGGCAGTGGTGGGGGTTGGTTAAGGTTCAGAGGAGAAGACGACAGAGACACAAGTGACATAACAAGAGAGAGCTGGGATAAATTAAGAAGGCGGCCGTGGACGGTACAAAGCAATAAACTTTGGATATGGAGCATGGATGAATAACTGAAGTGGAGAGGGAGCTTGTTGAGATGCCACTTATCACATGCACTAAGATGTTCTAACAAAACGTCCCACTGTGTTGCTAGATGAAGTGTTAGTCTGGCTGTCTCTAAGTGCATGGCAACTAGAGCAGCTTCTGATGGAACATTATCAATGTGGTGAGACTCTAAGAATTGATTGCTGCAACATTTCTCACATCTCCTTACTACACATGCTCTTTCCCTCTCTGTTACTACCTCCACCCCCCCACCCCCACCCCACGCTGACATAAGAGCCACAGAGAACTGCAAACAGATATTTTATAATGAAAACACATACAATTGTGCTTGCGTAGCAGTACTTCAGTTACTCTGTGAATTTTTCTGTTCATTTATCTATAAGCGACACTCAAAAATGCGCGCACGTGCCGAGTTCTGCATTCAAATATATACTGTGACAGAGAGCAAAGATGCTGTAAAATGACATGTAGGGGCAGGAGAAGCCCAGGGTGGGGGTGGGGGTCTTACAAGAGCACGAGCCAGGTCATGATGAATTATGTACCGCTGAAATGGTTCCAATTCCCATTGTTCTCTCCAAAGAGCCACAGCTCTCTGCAGGAGACAGCCCCTCACTCTACATCAGTGGATAAAAGATGCAAAAGTGATTAGAAAGAGGGGGGAACGATGGAGGAATTCAGAGGGGCAGATGGAGGGTAATTAGAGAGGGAGAGAGAGAGCTAGAGTGACATTTGTTAATATGTAAAGTATATTTTTAATTAGTGTCTGTGGAAGGGATAGGTAGTAAGGGGGCAGGGGGTTGGTGAATGACAGGTAAAGAACGAGAAAGATGTGGACAAGGCTGAAAGGTTTTACTGGAAACATGTTATAGATTGCATATCTGGGAAAGAGAGATGGATGGTAAGAGTGGGAGCTCCATTAGATTATGGCAACCTATTTCCTGATGGACCCCTATTTTACCACAGAATACACTGACTGACCCCCAGCCTCTCACACACACATAATATCATTGAGGAAAATGCACTTTAGGCGGCACCTATATGGTATTTTTACTAAAGGACTGCTGCAATAGAAAGAAACAATGAATACAATGAACCCCACTAGTGAAATTCATGATTAAAGATTCTAAATTCAAAATTAAATTTAACGATAATTATGCACTACAAGATTGTATAATGAAATTACAGATCTCTTTAGGTAACTCACAAAAAAATAAAATGTTAGAGAAATTAATTAATAAATAATCACATAGTAAAAAATGAGACTGTTTTGGAGGGAGGTGAAGGATGAATCCAGGAGTCTCACCAAGCCTGGCGGGAAATAAACTGCCCAGAAGTCTGCGGTGCATATGGCAGCGGATACTACTGTGTTGCTTGCCAGACAAAGGGCAGGGTGGTAGTTGTGCTGGGGTGGGGTGGGTGTTGCCTTGCAGTATCCTCTGGGCTCTGGGCATGCACCTCTCCTCACCAGGCCCAGGATGTTCTGGGTGGTTTTAATCACCCGCTGCAGAGACTTCCTGTCCTTGGTCGCACAATTCTATGTCAGTTTGTGATGTTTCTAGTTAGGCTTCATTGCTCCTGTTAACAAGAAACTGGCTGGGTGGAGGCTGTTACCTGTCCCGGATAAAAATATGTTTATATACTCGGTTGATTTGCTTTTGCCAATTTGTTTGCAATGGTTCTTTTAGGGGAAATGTAATTGCTGCCTGATTATGTTTGTTGGAAATGTTTTTACCAATCCAGGAAAATGTGTGTTATCCTTATTCGCACACAAGTTTTAGGGGAGAGGCTAGGTGGCTCAACTCCTGTCTCTGAAAATTACACTGATATACTAATTTGCAATAGTAACAGTTTTGAGCAATAATGCCACCTTTTAATAGTTTATGAATAGTTTTAATCAACTTACCGAGTAGAAACAATTTTAACTAAATGTAACTGCCAGTAGCAAATGTTACACTGTATTCAAGCAAATGTCTGACCGAATAAATATATTTAAATTTGAGCTCTGGACAATATCTGCTCTGGGTAGTACACTATCTGCTTGTAGCAATCTAAGGCACATGATTAAAACATTTTATGGCTAGGATTAGGTACTGCTGGTGATATTGGTGCATAAAAAAAGTCAAGTGACTTAGAATCATTATCATTACTTGTAACCTCAAACCAGATCTTTTCTCAACTTTACCAAAGTGCTTTCCACATGTGTTTGAACTCTAGTCCCATGGGAACCTACATGTAAGGATTTTAGAATGCTGCAACATATACTTGTCACTGGAGTTGACACAAATTGCTGCATTTATACAGTGCTCTACTCTTAATTACAATAATACCACTGATTGCAGTGAAGCAGGCGTTAGCCTGACAACTTGTGAGCAAAATTGGAATTAGTTCAGGCCTTGCCCAAGCTGAAGATGGCACTGAACCATCAACCTTGTGATTAATGGACAACCCACTTATTTTTATAGGGTCACAGCTAGACGTTCTAAATATAGCATACAATTGTAATTTTAGTTCAGTTGGATGATCGGGAATACAAAGCTTTGAGGCCGCAAATCATGTCCAGCATCTCATGTGTTTTAGGTTTACATGGCAAAAACTTTTGCATCCCAGTTATGTTTCAAATAAGTCTTGAAATTTTCAATATTTAACTGAAACTACGATCTTTCCTAACCCAGCTGCGTTTGACCAGTTGGAGGCAAAAGACCTTGGAACATCAGAGACATATAACGGTAACGAATATAGGTCAGTATGGTCAATTCTGTACTGGCAATGTCTAATATAAAATGATTACTTGTCATGTTGATGATACAGAATTGTGCAGCATCACAGTACTCTACAAAATGTATTTATTTATTACATATTAATTGTATTTGAATGTATTTTTTCTAGACAATCGCCAAACTATAAATATGGATGGACTTAAATGCAAATGTAAGATAATTTTCTGTAAATACTACAAATGCATCAGAGAGGAATTAGCCTTTATAATTTCACTATACATTTTCCTTTGTAGCCCAGTATCTTCAGAAGGTCCATATTAGGATAAAGTTCTGTACCCTCTGAATTACATCCAACGTACAATGTTCAGTAGCAGAGGAAAGCAAAGTGGTGTGTAGCACAGCATAGCAGGTCAGACTTTCATATGTAAGACTGGTGTTCTTATCACATCACAGACCCTTCAGTCCTAATGGCAATATTCCATCCATCCATCCATCTATACCGCTTATCCCACGGCTACAGCGGGCTGGAGCCAACTGGTGCCAAAACTGGGTGGAGTAGGTAATACTATGTACAGATCGCCAGTGCTACTAACATTTCAACCTTAAGTGTTTTAAGTGCTTAACCTTTTAACCATATTCTGTTCTCTACAACAACAATCTTTCCCTTAACCAAGCCGAGAGTTGATAGAGTTGGTCGGAGGAATTACAGAGTAAAACTGATCAATCAAGTCTTTAATTCGTGGAGAGAAAACCCTAATATTGTTGTTCTCTCAAAGGACTTTCAGAGTGCCTTGTTTTATAAACCATCAGGTTAACAAAAGAACAACAGTTGCTGAGTCAAGACAAGGTTGATTTAATCAGCCATACATTCAGGTGTTGATCATGCCTTCCTTAGTACAATAGAGAGAGAGTCACATTGTCACTATCAGTGCATTGATTACTCAACCTGAAATTAATTTCCCACACCATGCAGAGATTGTAGACAGCGAGAAATTGATAAAAGTTGTTACTGAACGTATCATAGGGTTTTGTAGAATTGTCACACACTCACTCTGGTCAAACACTGGTGATAGGATTGCATTTCTATTGCCTTCACTGTTTAAAATTCTACTGTCATACTCTAATGAGCATAGCAGCAACCTAATATTTAATGAGGTAATGGTGGGTTTGGTATCGAGCAACAGTGATACTGCTGTCAGGAATGATTTCATGATAATTTGTTATGCTTTGTTGTGAACAATACCTAAAAGTGGTCCTGACAGGCACATGTTGTAGCTGCAGCACCATGAACTGGGGTTGTTGTGTGAGTCCTTGACAAACAAACTATCTGGTATCCATGTCTATATACAATCTCCTCTTGAACCACTCTTTGGATGTGATTTTTGACCCCACTTGTAAAGAAAGGCTTTAGTTCTTGCTTCAGTCTATTTGTCTTATACACAAGCTGAATATCTGGCAAATAATAATTTCAATGATAGAAACCTATATCTGTCATTTCTTCCAGCAGTTTCTGATCAGAAACTACCTCATCTGATTCTTTTTCATTCAGCTCCACACAGAAATGTTCTTGCTCACCAGGACTTATCGGTATCATCCAGTGAAACATCATACAGTGAATAGCCTTCTTCAGTTAAATAGCTGGAAACCCTTTTAATTCTGTTTGTGCAAATGTAAATTAAATTATGATAGGGAAAGTGTGTCCCAACTGCACTGGTCATCCCTTCTGCAGTGGTGGCAGTTTTTTCAAACTAGTTAAACAGGAAAGGTATCAGGGCATTGCTTCTACTTCCTGCCACTTGTTGACTTCCTCTTTCATCGTGTTGTTGGTCTGTTTTTAATTCCATATAGTCACCCGTGGTTCACATTATTTCTACCATTTTGATGCAAGTTGTTTAATCTCAAATGATTCAACAGGAATCATTCCTTTGGTCACCTTCTGGCTTCAGCATCGCATTCCGTCATTACATAGAAACATTCCCCTGGGTTTATCCACTGTCCTTAGGGTCTTTAGTAATTTGACTTTCACAGGGTTTCAAGCATTTTCATTCATTTATTCATTCTGACAGTGTCTTTCACCTGATAAATGTTTTACTGCATGGTACTATCATTGCAGCTAAGGCTTTGCTTAGCAGACCCACAGCACAGTTGAGAGCAGAGAGTTTTTTCTTTTGAGGCATGGGTATCACATCACTATACGGTCAATGTTAGCATTGGACAGCTGTTTACTACGTAAGAGTTTTAGTCAGTTGAGATTAGACTGAAGGGAAAGCAATTGGAGACAGCTCTTTGCAAGTAAAGAAATGAAGTGTGATGCTAAGCTCACAACTTTTCTCTAGACTGGTGGTAGGTAAACAGCTGCTAATACACATTGGCCTAAAGTATAGCAAAAAATTTGCACATAGCATCTTTAATTGTTTATCATCTTTAGTTACAGAATATCCCATCAGCATCACAGAGTCTTCTTCTGACTGTGAAATTGTGCTGGGGCCTTCTTGTACCTGGGCTGGCCATTGCACATTGTGAGAGTGCACCAGGGTGAAAGCAGCACTGGAAGAAGCAGCTACAGCACATGACCTCATGCTGTTCTAGCCTCTCTCAATGCCTGCCTCTACCCAATAACAACACTTTACTACTAAAGTAAATACATCTTGTGTAAGCAGTCTACGAACTTGCTCAGTGATGCCAGCATGGCAAGTGGGAAGCATAGACTAGATCAACCACAGTAATGGAGATGTGTCTCTGTAATTAATGAACAGCCAAACAAAAAAAAGAGCATTTTATTTGCCAAGCGTGTATGCGAATTTTCTAGTGGGTCTGTGCAGGCTGCTGGAAAACTCAGTAGCCCCACTTAGAGCTGCCTACACCTTGACAGATAGATGGCAAATTTTATTATCCTGAAAATTATCCTGAATTTCATATGCTTTTTTCATAATGTTTTTTAAAGCAGACAGATAAAACATTAATATTACTTTGCATGGTTCATTTTTGTCCTATACTCTGTAAAATCAAGAAACCCTTTTCTGGTGAACTTTGGCACCCCTGGTTAAAGCACTTATATTATGGGGTGAATGTGGAAAGTACACGGAGGGGAGAGGAGGATTCTTGCAGAGAGCTGAAGTATGCTTCAATTGTTTGATAAGGCTTAGAAAAAGCAAAACTGGCAATGCACCTGGCTGCCATTTCTTGGAAAAGGTTGTGTGATCTCCTCACTCTTCTGCCTCCCTCAGTCACTACTGTTCTATCTCTTTTGCTTCCTCACAACAGCAAGAAATCAATCTTAGGGCTCAGGGTAATCACAAGAATCAGTGCGAGCACATCAGATTAATGCACAGCAGGCCAAATATGCATGATAAAATATTACATAATGCAGAACTTTTCCAATCCCCATTTATAGGCTTTGATCTAAGCTAAATCAAATCGATTAATATTTAGTTAGGTGGAATTTAAGCCAATGCAACCCTGCATCATCTGGCAGGTGCTGCACAAAATTCCATGAGTGACCCACCACAGGACAAAGAAATCACATAACTCACCTCTGCAGCAAACTGGTTTGGTAGTTCCTCTGTCCAACCAAGTAAAACAAATAAAGCCTGGACCAAATGTGCATGGATTGAACTGCATCCTTTGTACAAGTGTTTTAAAGTCCCATTAAGATTTCTCAATTGTTCTCTCATTTTTGTATGTTCATGCACTCTTGTCCTTATGTTGAGGATCCAGTGCCCTAGCAGCTGTGTTCTGGGGCTGATGCAGAGCTATATGAATGTATGGCTTTCTATATTCTTTTGGAAAAACACCCACATTGGATGGGAGAGCTGACGCGATAGGAGCCAGAAATAAAATATAGCCTTCCCATTGCTTTAACTGGCAAAAGCAGATACGTATACATATTTTTGTATTTGGTGTGATGTGACGACTCGCAAAGACGCTTTTTCTTTCTTCTTTACAGCTTCTTTGTTTTCTTTGAGGTTCAGCTACAAATCATATGCAAAGAGATGCGGTGCAGTGATTTTAAAGCAGCCCACTAAAAAGAATATTTCAGAGTTGAGAACATCTCTTAGGGCAATCTTAGAGCAGATCTGAAAATGGCTCACCTCCCAGAATTCTGCACCATGAACATCGGAAGTGCATTACCTTAAGGCACTGCTGTGTGAGTGCTGTATTCATCTGGCACACAAATCAATTTATACCCTGTCATGTTGTGCTATCCACAACACAAACCTTTGGCAGATGAATCTAAAATGGATTCCCATTGGATAAGTGGCTGGCCTTTGAGTAGCAGGACACTGTTTTTTCAGGGACAGTCAGATCTGACTTTACAAGAAGAATCTACTGAACATAAAATAGAGGAAAGAGAGAGTGATAGATAGATTAATTTTGCTCCAAAATATTAAGAAATATTTATTTAATCTAACTCCATTTCTCTGGTAATAGGTACTGTCAAGAGAGATGACATAGTTTTATGGGTAAAAAAAAAGTATGGAAGATCTATTCCACAGTTTGTGGTTAGCTCACAGCTTCCTGTAGCTCAACTCTCACTCTATTTTATACTTGAACGTGCTATAGTTGACACCATGATTAATATTTCACCAACATTTGTGACAAATGCTATTAATATACCTGTGATATCACTAAGTAGTAAAATGTGCAGACACAGACAGAGAAGACTGAGATCACCCCTATCTCCGTGAACGATCAGAGTAAACCACTGTAGATAAGGGGTCCAAAGAGCAGGACCACAGAGATGGAGAATATCTGTACAAGACCATGGTGCCATGGTTCCTAGAATACACTGGTTGAGTCTGACTAGAGGCTGTAGCAAAGTCCTTATAGGTGCAAGTCTTGCCATCTTGGTAACGCCTCAGGAAGAGAGAGCCATAACTTCACTTTCAGGTTATCAGGACATAAAAACTGCTTATATAGAACTACCAGTCAAACCTATTAAAAGTTTGACTTAGCCCCAAATAAGGTTGAACCCTTTTCCCTCCTCCATGCTTACCAGTCAGCCTTTCGGGTGTAATTGGCTTTTGCAGGAGGGCAGGACATGGGTCATAAGCAACTGCCATCTTGGCCTGGAAAGTAAAAATCAAATCAACTAAATCAAACTAGCTTTGATTTGCACTCGTACATAAAAGTTGCAAATTCTGTGTCTATCCTTTTGTATTTGTTTCCTTGTTGACTGTGATCTAGGGCGGGAGTGTCTCTAAAAGAGACCATCATGCAAGAGCATTGATACTGTGAGAGTGGAGATACATGCAGTAATGTTGTAATTTTATCTGTGCCAGTTGTACTAAGACACCAGGGATAATTAGGTTGTGGTACTCTTTTGTTATCAGTAACTCACTTGATCAGTAGACAATAGATCTGGCCATCATCTCTTTGTTTTGGAGTTACCAAGTCACAACCGTACCACTTGATTTGCATTATCGTAAAGGCAAACCACAGCAGCTATATACCCTCCTTATGTTCAAAACTAAGTAGACGAGCTGTTTAAGAAATAACATTCATACGCACGATTGCTGAAAAACACTCACTGAACCCCTCCCCACCTGGCCACACGAGTTAAGGTGTTCCTGTATTTAATTTAGCTACACATGGCCACAGTAGCTGTGGCTGCTCTACCTTCACTTAAAACTCCACTTTTATTCCTTCCTACATCAGTGGGCTTTCCTGCAGACTGCAAGAGGTCTAATAATGAATGTTTTTTTGTCTACATGTATTTAGTGTCCAAAGCAGGTAAAGGAATTCCGCTGGTTACCAAATCACATCAGCAACGGCGTGCCAGTTTTATGTGTGTGTAGTGAATTCATACCTGCAGAGACAGAATGCAAACAGTCACCAAGTATGGGTTTATTTTGTTCATTTGTTGTCCTACCTATTATTAAATGTTAATGCACTGCTGCTAATTAAGACCTGATGTTTGAAGTGGTGGTACATCTTGGTAGTTTTGTATAATAATAAAGTAGTTTTTACAAATATGTGATTAGAAAAGAAAGTTGCACCTAGTTATCTCTTCTCTCAGTTTCATCTTAACTTCGCCCTGTATGGCGATTAGAAGACAGGTATTTGTGCTTTCTCCTCCTCCCATACCCCACCTCTGCAGCAAAATCACCTATACTGATAGCTGGCATCTCTACCACGTTAACAATGTCTCTATGAGCGAGACATACCTGCAGTGCCTGCAGCAGACATGGGAAATCACAGACAGATCCAATGCATCCTCCTACATTTGTGGGTTATACACTATAATAAGCCTCCAAGATACATATTTTATTTTTTAAGAAAAACTCTATTCTATTCTACAATACTATTCTTAATTCTACTGCTGTGTTGTTTGTGCAAAAGATGCAGCCCTACGAAATATTTGGTACATTAGCATTAATTTGTAAAGTTAAGTTTGCAAATCTTCAGTAAATCAATGTTTAAAAAGTTGTTTACTGTGGCAAACCTTCACTTTTACTGTCTACATTGTCATATATGGAGGAAAATGCTTTAGGACCTTACATTATGCACTGTCAGCCAATAGAACGTCTGATCTATTGGCAGCTTTTATGTTAGCTAATCATTAAAATGGACTAATCGTTGCTGCTGGCAGTGATCTATTCCACCACAGCTTTGTCAAAGTTGGCAGTGTTGAGTCAACTTCCCGTTACCCCCTCCTGCGACCCTGGACTGGGCAGAATTAAATGGGCTGCTTGCTTGCCTCATCCCAAATCTGATGTGCCACTCAAACAGCAGGCGACATGTGCTGCTGCAGTGGAGACCCGTTACACAGGAACACAACTGGAGAAGGATGGTGTATGTGCCAGTCGGTACAGATAAATCAGGACCTCTGGGTGACAACCAGGCCGTGGTCATGTTCTCATCACGGGAGCCTCTGTGAACTTCTAAAAAGCATTCTGGTCAGGCAAAAACTCTGGTACACTTCTGCCTTGGAGTAGGCACTGACACTCTCTGCCAGTATTAGGCACAGATAAACATGTTCATGTTGGAAAACCTGAGCTACTGACCTCATTGGGTTTTTCATCGCGCTGTGATTAAATACATATTTGATGCCCTTTACTTTCCTGATAAATTGTAATTGAATTTGTTTTTGACTACTTCAGTGAAAATGAATGCTGTATGCATTTTAACACTGTGGTAGACTAATATTACTATTCTGTCCTGGTATCAACCCTGCAGTCAAGTACCATGTCACCATTAATGGACTAACTGCAGTTAACAATAAATACTGGCCTTTTAAAGTGGGCAGGCGTTGCTGATATGACACTGAGAATTAAAACAGCCTGAACAGTTGATGTGATGTTAGTCTACTATGAAGTACTGACACTGATGTGATTATGTAAGCCTTTCCATGAGATAGCTTTCCTTTCAGATTCCTCTACAGTCTGTCCACCACTTTGGTCAGACTGAAAATATCTAACATTCTGTGTCCTAGAATCCTAATGACTTGGTGATCCCTGACGTTTGTGTTTTTTCATTGAAATGTCTTGACAACTTTTGGATTAGATACAGTAAATTTGGTGCCCCCCCTTCAGATAAACTGTAATAATTTTGGTGATCTCCACGAGCTTTTCATCTAGTACCACCATCAAGTAAAAATAATTACAGGTCAAAAATATACCCTCGCAGTCTGAACTGGTTTGGAAAATGTCAAGATGGGTAGTTTCACAACATGACAAACTGCTCTATTTTAAGACAAATGCATCTATTTTCTTTATTTCTATATTAGAGAAGAAAAAATGGAGATTAACAAATAATAAACATGGTACATAATAAATATACATAGGCTAATTACAGTTTACATTTTACAAACTGATTAGCTTCAACCTTTCATGTATCCACACACACACACACTCCTTATCCTTGTACACTATCTTTGGCAGTCTAGTCATTGACATAATAGACTCTAGCCCCATACTAACCTTGTGTCACAACTGAATGCCTAATCCTAAAACCAAGTCTTAGAGCCCTCAAACAGCCATTCAAATGTGGTCCAGCGTTTTTGGTCCCCACAAAGCTGTCGGACCCCACAGGTACAGTTGTTGGACCTCATGAATATGGTAAAACACAGCATTTTCCAACTGGGGACAAACTTTTGTCCCCACTTACTACTGTCTCCAGCCTAACTGGTTTTTAGTCTGAAATTTGTCCCAAAAGTAACAAGTCAGACCAGCACACACACACACTGCTACATCACTATAACAATAACGAAGCAGAAAACAGAAAATTACATCCTACATGTGTTTGTTGGCATGGGTGGCTATTTTCTTTTCTCTTTCGTTCGTTTCCTCTCTCATTTGCTTTCACTTTCTCTCCTACAGTATCCACATCCCCCCCTCCTCTCTCTCCATCTCTATCTGTCTCATTCTCCTTTGCTCCCTCGCTCTCTCTCTCTCTCTCTCATGTTTATTTCATGAGGCCCTCCAGCATCTCAGAATAAATAAATTATACATTTCATTATGCTTTCATTTCAAAAGCTCCTTTCAGAAGGGACTAAAGCTCATTTTGTCCCTGAGCTTCTGTTTATCTAAATGACTGCATCGAACATGATCATATGGCGTCTGGGAGCCCTGACTGTCCATGCTCGTTTGTCATGTGCCAGACCTAATTCCCATAAAGTCCGGCTACTCTTTCTAATACGCAACCTGGCTGATCGAGGATTAGATTCGGAAAGTAGGCAGAGAAAATATGTGGGCTTACACACAAGGAATGCTCACATAAATTATATCACAGTAGGTGCCGTCAAGTTGATGTCGCATACCTGGAAAGGCAGGGTCTCATGTTCCAAAAAGCATTATGGTAGGATTGTTTCATAAATATTACTTGATATCCTCTCCTGTACTTTCCATTTATAGAGGGAAAACCTTCAGCTTAAGAGATCTCTGAAAATCCGATTTTGCTTTTGTTCTTCATTTCCCTCTACGTATTGATTTTGACAGCAGCCGTCACCGGTCCTACTGGGTCACGCTCCATCTTCGTCTCATCTTCGTGCTTATGTGCTCGTGTTTGCTGCTGTGCCATGTTGGTGGACCGTGTGTGGTGGTGAACTGCTGCTGACCAACTGACGTTAGCAATGTCGTGTTCCTGGCCCCTCTCCCACAGACGGGCGGCTCGTGCTGAGGCTCAGTTTGACCCATGGTGGTGGTGATTTTAGGGTCAATGAATTGTCCAAAAAGTAGCTTATTCCCTTCACACATGGAGACACACCAAACGACAGATTTATCTGTGTGCACTTGCATTCAGCTCACAGAAGATCCATAGGTGCTCATGTGGTACACTAAATCACGTAGACTAACACACGCATACGCAGGAAAACACACGCTTGCGTTCACGTAGATACACAATGCCAATAGAGAGCTTGGACGCTCTCTCAGCCCCATATGGACCCTCACGGCCATCTGTCCCACTGTCTACGTGCCAGGCGCTGCTCACTGAATCTCCTCTCCCTGTTTCTCTATTGGACCATAGCGCTGCCCCAGTAGGCCTCAGCATTTTCGCCCTTTTTACATGAACTGTGGTAACCTAACATGAACACTATCTACACTTCAACAAACAGCACCCCAGAGGAGCAATTCCCAGGAGCTGTTGAGTTTTAAGCTGTTTCCATTACGATGATATTGTAACAGCAAATATGACATTTCCTCTTGGAATATAAATGGAAACCGCAGGAGTGGGCAATATGGTTGAAATCAGTATAGAAATATTAATATCTTATTCTGAAAGTTCTATGAGTTTCTAAGTGACATTTTATGAAAATCATTAATTTGGACATCACAGTATGATCATATCACAGTACGATGCCAGTGATATTATCACATGATAAAGAACCAATATTTTAGATTTTTCTCGTTGACAAACAAACTGTTAAAACACTGATGCATGGTGAGACCGACTAACACATTGTTGGTTTTTGCTCTCTTCATGAAAAATTTGACAACAGGAAAAATAGAGTAAAAACAGCCTTATCCTTTTTATCACCCACTAATTGTTGCATAGACCTATATACGATGTTCTAGATACATAAATACATTGTCTCTCCCTTTCCTATAGAGCACTGTACGTTATAGGAAAAGATGATGGCCTTATTTGAGTGCAGTATAGAGTATAGCTAGCCAACTGAGTCAACAAAACAAAGAGTAAATAATTGTAATAATTGTATTATAAAGTGGCAAGAAAAAGTAAATGAACCTTTTGAAATTACCTGCATTTATGTATTAATTTTTCTTTAAACAGGGTCAGAGCTTCATCAGTTACAATTATGAACAAACATAATCTATTTCAACTAATAACACACAAATCATTCTCCATTCTAATACATCATTAAAACATTCACAGTGTGGTTTGGGAAAAAGTATGTAAACCCCCAGGCTAATGAAATCAACAAAAGCTAATTGGAGTCCAATCAATGAAATAAGATTAGAGGTGTTGGTTAGAGCTACTCTGACTGAAAACACAAATATTTTGAGTTTGCTATTCACAAGAAGCATCTGCTGATGTAAACCGTGCCTCACAAAAACTCAGAAGACTTATGATCAAGAAAAAGACTTGCATAAAGCTGGAAAGTTTCACAAAGTATTCTCAGAGTTAAGATATTCATCAGTCCACAGTTAGACAAACTGTACATAAAAAATGGAGACAATTTATTACTGTTGGTGCGCAGTCTGCACCCAGCTGAGACGATTCCAAAGGCGCGATGCAGAATGTTCAATAAGTTAATAAAAAAAAAGAAGCTCAGAGTAACAACTAAGGCTTAAAGGAATTGTTGTAGCAGGTTAACATCTCTGTTTATGCTAACCATGGTGAATGGTTGCATGGAGAATTGTGTCTGTGGTAGGACACCACAGAGGAAGCCACTGTGCGCCTGAAGTAGCAGCTTGACTCTCCACAACACCACTGGTAAAATTAAGTTCAATTGTTTGGGAAGGACAGGCAGCACCAATGTATGGTAAAAGAAAATCATCCCAACAATGAAGTACAGTAGGGGGAGCATCATGATTTGGGGCTGCTTTGCTGCCTCTGGGCCTGGACAGCTCACACTCATTGAGGGGAAAATGAATTCTTAAGTTTATAAGGATAATGTCAAGGCGGCTGTCCACCAGCTGATGCAGGACACTGACCCTAAACACTGAAGTAATCTATGACAGAATGGCTTCAGACAAAGAAAATTCACCTCTTGGAGTAGTCCAGTAAGAGCCCAGTCCTAGTACTAGTACATCTGTCAGCCCAATGGAAAAAGTGTCTGTTTTATCTCTACAACTCAGAGATTCACTGCTCTGTTCAGTCCAGACCCCACTTCCTGGTGCCTCTTCCATGTGTGCTTGTGTTTTATTCCTCTCTCTAAATATGTACCCGGTCCGATTCTAGCAGAGCCAGATTCTTCTGGGTGCTGCACCACTGATATCTCAGAAAGAGAATGACTCACACTCCCAACCCCGAGACTGTGGAGCAGGTGCCCCCAGGGGAGCCAGTCTGTTAGGGAGGCTGTTCCAAGAGGCTGATAGGCTCACCTTAAAGGTGCGATGCTATCCTCAGACATGTCACCTCATCCAAAAAAAGCAACCTTTTCACTGCCTGGAAGTGCCTTTTCTGATAGAAAAACAGTGAGAAAACCCAGGGTTATTTTTGAGTTATTTGTTCTCTGCCTCCCCTTTGATCACTCCTCTCTTTCTTGTGTAAATTACAAACAGACTGAAGTCCTCATGGAATAGAACAACAGTGGCAACAGTGATGGAAGGATAGTGAGTGGGAGGGAATGTAATGTGTTTACTATGACCTCAATGGGCCACATTTTTATATATTTTATATATTTTGACTGAATAAACAAGGAGGTGATGAATTGTTTAAGTTCATATATAAATCACATTTGCAGACAATATTAGATCACATCAAGACCATCTTCAATATCATTATCCACCCATCAATCAACCTGTCCATCCATTATCTATACCTGCCTGTCCTTTGCAGGTCATGTAGCTAGAGCCTCTTCCAGCTGGCAGTGAGGATATTATATTCAACATGTTTAATATATTGGAGACACAATACCATCTGAATCCAAAATATAAGCTAACTAAACAAAGAACATCAACATCAGATGATAGATTATTAAAAGGTGACATCCATTTCTGCAGTGAAGATGCATGAACTGCTCAGATTAAGAAGTGTTACTGTATAAAAGAAACCCTCTTCTACTTAGTAACACTGGTGAAGGGTCAGGGAGTGCGATAGGTGCTGGTAACTACAACCATTATGAATTATGGTTACAACAGATCTTTTGACCACTAGGGGGCAGTAGAAACAAGTTGTGAACATCGTTTGAGTTGAAACTTGTAGCAAATAGTTGCCTATTTAGAACTCCAGCAGAAACAGAGCAACACTATCATTAATTTCTAAAGTCTCTGACCACTTTGCAGATGTAAGTTCAGTATTCACTCTTTGTGCTCTGTTTTTGGCCTCTACCAATTTCCAAAGCAGATTATTAACTGCTAAATACTTCACTATGTTAGTCAGTAACTGTGCCTGCCATAGGAGCTAAAGAGATGTTTGCTGAATCCATCTGCTTATGTCTGTAGAAAAGGAATTTACAGTTGGTTTGGACAGAGGGGCCATGTGTGATGTTATTCTGCCAGTGCACACTATTAAAGTGAATTTCATAATTATCAGCTTATAGGGGAAATCTGAATGATGAATAAACAGTGTATTAAACCTACAGTAAAACATGATGAAAATATTAATGCGTGCCAGTGCTTTGCTTCACTGACTTTAACAACTACATATTTGACAAGTTTTCTGTCCTTTGCGGAGGAATACCGACCCTTGTGCTTTAGAGATGTGTGGTAGAGGATTACTCTCCAAGCACTGCAGTGACCTCAAACACGCATCAAAAATAAGCCAGGGCTGTTAGAAAAAAGAGCATGCAGTGCTGCTGTGGAGTCCTCCACAGTCACCAGACACCCTGCCTCTTTCTGTCGCTCTCATATATCATGGTGTGTCATTCAGAGCATACTTCAAAGATTACTGAATGAGAATCTGAGAATATGGCAGAGCTTCAGAAAGACTGATGCCGTCTAGTTTGAGAATCCCTAAAACCACTCCAAAAAAAACAGTGCACCAGTATTTTTCTTCACTATGAAACCTTGGTATAAAGTCCTAGTAAGGCACTCATTAACTCACTCTTTTATCTTCATCTTAACTGTGTCACTTCAGTGAAATATCATTACCAGAGACCAAAATATATATAATCCTGAAGTTACCAAACTGCACTCTGTCTCACAATTCAGCAAATCAAAAACAGAATGTGTGATATGGCAGAAGTTGACATGCCCATATGTTCAGTAACATGACTTTTACTTGCTACTTTCAGCAGCGCGTGAGGGCAGTCAGACAAGCTGATCAATGTATGGATAGCCATGTACCTCTCCTTAATCATGACTGAATTCAAATCAATGTGCCACAGATTAACTACTACACATCCTGCTTCCTACAACTTAATTAGAGTTCATCTGTGGTGAATTGATTTTCATTCATTCTCATGATTTAGAAAAGGTGCATATTTATTCATAATAACTCAAACTAAAGGCCAAAAACAAAGGTATGCAAATCAAGGAACTCTCTCCTGACCTCCAAGATTATTTTGATGTTCTGTATGAATCCAAGGTTGGATCCTAAACTTTTCAAAATCATCAAAAGTCTCAGCAGCACAGTGGGTTCCACTGTTGCACAGCAGGGCCCAATTCCGGACAAGTAAGGCCTTGGTCAGGGAGTTCTCATATCATGTGCGATGTACCCTAACCCTCGAACCATGCCTGAGTACGACGACACAGTTAAAAAAAAAAAAAAAAAGATAGGAGAGCCCTCCTGGAGTAGAAGAGTACACTCTTCTACCCTACTCTAAGTAGCAGTCTGCTTCCATGCTTTGGTACAGTTGTTTTCACACCTGATGGACCTGAGTGTGGTTCGTTGATCCATGCCCAGGTAGAGTACACATTGTTCACACTAGTCAAACCACCTGGAATTTAGGGTAAAGTGTACTGAGGTGTGGGTCCAGGTCTCAGTCGTTAGAGTCAGAGTTCCTCTACAGAAAAGAGATAGCCAGCCAAAAGGACAACCATGTCTGCAGCACTCCATCAATCTGGTATTTAGGGTGGAGTGGGTTAAAGAAAGTCAGACACACACAGGTAAAAAAAAAAAAAAAAAAAAAAAAAGGAGAGCCCTCCTGGAGTTTGCCAAATGCCACTCAGAGGCATCCCAGAGTACAAAGAAAAAGATAATCCAATCAGATGTGACAAAAATGTAAAATACAATTCTTCTTCATCTGGTGAAAAGCAGATAGTGTCCAGACCACTACAGCAAAGGATGATTAGTGAAGCATGGGGAATGAAGCGGCAGGGACCTGGATTGGTGGGGATAAAGGGAACAAAGAACAGGGCCAAATACTGAGAAAATTTTGAAGACCTGTTCTAAAGCACACAAGCCCAGACAATACTGGAATGGCTTTAAAAAAAAAACCTTGAGTGGTCCAGCCAAAGCTGGGACTTTAAATCTGTGATCTCAGTGAGGATCACAGTTCACAGGAAGAAAAATCAGGTGTGTAAAGCTCAACAACAAAACTGGATACATACTGTTAATGCAATGTTATTATGATGTTATAATGTCCTTTATTGTGATGCCCACAGCATTCTTTGCCGTCGTGGTGAGGTGTGGTACCTTTGTTAGTTTAGTTGTGCTGTGTTAGACGTACGTTAGTCTGGCTTTCAGATTGTTTGTGTCTGTCACTCCCTTTAGTGAGCTACAGAGGCACTGTGGCAGGAAAAAGGTACAAGCCAGACATGTTCTGAATTCAGAGAAGAGTGACAGATCAGCAAATCCCAGACCCACTTACTGACTTGAATCAGACACGTTTCCTATATAGTCATGTTCAGACAAGGTACTCTGCTTTGATACCTGTCATAGCTCTGCATATCACAGAAAGCAGGGAAGTGTGTGGAAACTAGAGCAGAGAGGGGGGAAAAAGAAGAAGAGGAGAAGATCAAATATCTATCAGCTGTAAATGTTTGGGCGCTAGCTCAAATTTTCATCCTCAAACAATTTGCTTTACACCTAATCAGAACTTACTTGTGAGGAGCCCGGTTTGAGATGAGGGTTTATATGTTTATGTTTTTCTTCCCTGCTTTAACTGGATATACGTCATAGTCTTTCAAGGGTATAATTTCTTCTGGAGGTGGGGGTGTGGGAGCATGTTCCCCTCACTCAATCCTCAATCCAAAATCCCCACCCACCCACACACGCACACACACACACTTTACTGGTTCAGTTTAATTCATTTTCCAAAACACCACTAAACTGTGCTGTCTGACCGCCAAAATCCAGATGGGAGAAGCTTGGACTTGAGCAACATGTTAAAAGCCTCGTTGGAGTCACCATCACTTGACCGTGCACTCACAGCATTTAATCTTTACAAGCAGCAGCAGAGATTTATGGATTGGCCTGAATTTTGTCTCTCAGGCAACACACAAACTGCTGTTTTTTTTTTTTTTTATCCTGATGGAGGTTTTGGGAGCTTAAAGGGTAAAATACAATGCTCTTTATAGTAAAGATAGAAAGAAAACATTATGTAATGATTCTTAAAAGGTTAGCTGTTGACACTGGAAATGGCATTTTACATTTTATATTATACATATATATATATATATATACATACACACACTGGGTTAGGTATAATGCAGCAGTTTGTGTGGCTTTTTCTGGTATACTGACATTATGAAAATGACAGCTAATTTAATCAGAATTATTATTTGCTAGATGACCTAAACCTATATAAATAAAGAATGTAACATTCATATCAGATTTATAAACTATTTTTTAAAAGACAAATCTCTGACATAGTTGTTCCTCCCGCCATAAAACTGCAGTGATGCTACAGTGGATAGAAGGCTGGACTGGAGGATATTTTAATCTTATCTTCTTTTTTTTTTTTTTAGTTTATATAAATTTTTGCAACGGGTAATAAAATATGAAAGACCTTTTGTGGTTATGACATGCACGCAAGTACAAGTAAAAACGATGTCTCTGACGTCGTCTATGCCACTTCTATTCCTCGCTCCAGCACCAGCCACGCAGGATTAATTTTTCATAAGCCCTGACTAAAGAGCAAGACAGATAAAGTAAATAAATATACAACTTAGACAATGTGTACAAATCACTTTTTTACTGTGGGCCAGGCCGACAACTTAAATGGCTCAGGCAACACTGGCTTCGAAAAAAAAAAAAAGACTTATCAAGGTAGAGTTGTTTACTTGGCTGTGCTGGTGTTTGTAACTGAACTACAGAGAAGGTGATGAATATTAAAGGTTGAGTCAGGAGGCTGAGTCTGATGCAGAGAATTTAATTACGTCAGGTCACAACCTGATGACCACATGTCAATGCTTAGAAGCCTTGACTTGCTTAGTCTTTGTATGCTGGCTGTTAAGGATGTTTGCATGTTTAAATTATGCCACTGCTCAGATGATAGCTAATCCATAAGGGAGCGGTGTAATTGCATCATATTGATTGCTCTATACACCAGAGTTACTAATTTGTCTGTCTTAACTTGCCTGTTTGGCACTCCCATATTTATTTTTGACATTTTTTTAACCAGGACGGGGAAAAGCAAGCATTTAAAATTATAGCTATCTTTGCCTTAAGTGTTTACTCATAAATTGTAGTCTTTAGATTTAATCACACACATTAAGCACAAGCACATTATGATCAAGGTGCTGGCATGTGTTTGATCTCAATCTGTGTAATGAAATTTCACATTCCCAGTATTTTAATGGGGGCTCATTTACACCAAGAGAGGCCTTTATCAGAGTGACACAAACATCACCTCATAACAGACCTCATAAGTAACATTGTAAGATTCTAATTTTTTATTTATATATTATATTTTTATAACAATAACATATAATAATTATATTTTCATATGAGTTGAAGCTTGTTCTCTGGGTGTTTTATTTTACTTTCTTGTTGTTCTGCCCTCAAGAGACTTGTCAAGCTGCTCTGCCATGACAACTGTGAAGGATCGAACAGAGGCTTGAATCAAACGAGGCAGCCTCAAACTGCAGCTCACACGCTCCACATGCTTTCAGTGAGACAGGAGAGTGCACAAGTCTGACACAGACACCAGACTGAAGAAGATCATGATGCCAAACTTTACTGAAGAGCATTAAGGATGACAGAGCAGGGTATCAAGTGACACAGAAGTGGATGGCACAAACAGACAGAGTACATCGCTCAACAAGCCTGGGTGAATACAGACAGAGAGCGGGCGGATTAAATGCTTTAATGCACCGGCTGATGATAAGATGATGGAGCACACCTGCTGATGCAGGTAGCAGGTCAGAAAGACTGATGAGGTGATGAGCGACAGGTGCGCAGGGCAGGAGAACACACTGAGGACACCTGGTGGACACCTGGTGGACAGGTGAGGGATTTTTAAGGATAAAAAATACTGATAGTGCAACACACAGAAGTTAATATTAACAGACTTTGTCAATCCTATTATTATTCTTAGCCTCTCTTTGATTTGGGAGATAAGTATGGTCTAACTATGGTTCCCATAATGCTGCGGGAGATGTAAACAGGAAATATAAAGTTGGAATGTTTAGAAGTCACTTAGAATTTGGCAGCAACTTGAGTCCTGTTCTGCTAAGCTGATATTTATTTAGGTTTTGGCAAGTTGGTATCATTAAACGGATGCCAAATTAACTATTTGCAGTGTACCTGTGGATGTACGGACAACCATCACAGGATTATTTTGATACTTAAAACTTCTGATTCTCAGACAAGATCGGGACTCCTACACAGCATCTTTTTGCAATGTTTTCAACGTGGATTTATTGATGTTTATTCATAATAGACTGAGATAATCTGAGATGACATGTTCTCAGAAAATATTCATCATTCTGAATCTAAAAATATTGATCTTGTGTCTCTGTGCTCAGATTTGACTGAGTTATGACTCAGAGAAATAAGACTTTGACGCAATTTACAGCAGTTGGGTGCTCAGGGTTTTAAAGTTCTTTGCCTTTCAGCTCACGCTGTGTCTTTGCCTGATGCAGTGAAGGTTGTGCTCCAGTTCTATACTACATGATAACTATACACAATATGAGCTATATCTTTACAGTTTACTGTTTTGTAGTTACTGTGCAATAACTCAACATTTTGAGGGAAAAAGCAAAATGCTGATTCGTCTTATCACCATTTGCGATTTAAACTTTTTGAAGCTATGAGTAGAGCCTTCACTCTCCAGCATAGTGGGATAACAATGTCCATCAAAAGCAGAAATCTTAATAGAAAAAAGTTTTCTAGTGTGTTTCCAGACAAGTGTACACTCTGCATTCTCAAGAACTGCTGGGAATTGCTGTAGCGTGTAGCATGGATTACCAATATGGATTGCTGAAAGCTGTATTAGGAAGTAAAAGTCTAAATCTGGTGTGATTATTGACTGTGCCTACTTATTATTTGCCATCTTGCTGGCATTCATCTTGTTCTTGTAGCTTTTTGTGAGGTTTGTCAGGCTTTTGAGACATTGTACATTTCCAACATACAACTTAAACTTTATATGTAGTGGACAGAATGACATGAAAAGAAAGCATGTTTTAGCTGCTATGAAGCTATCACATTGCCTCTTTGCAATATGTTTATAATGACCAATTTTATTTTTATCATGTTGTTAAAATGTTTAACATTTTTGCTGTTGTAATTTAGTGTATAAGCAGAATTTTTGAAGACAGTGTTGATTAAAGAGGTTGTAGCAATTCCGTCGCAACGCCCTGGTAAATGTTCTCTGTAATCGATCACAAATTAAACATGAATTATGCAAAAGACCACCTGATTAAGTGTGCAGAGCAGAGTGAATGCACACGCTGCTATAGAGAACTGTTTTTAATGATACATGTCTCACAATTTTTTCCTGGAGTTTAGACACGTTTACTTGTTGCTCACCCTCTTGCTAAGTGAGATGTGTCATTGATTTCCACCCACAGAGAGCCTGATTCACAAACACAATCACACCATTCAATTTGTAGAAGCAACAAGTAACAAAAGACATTTGCCATCAAAGGTGCTGAAACATAAAATCGTATTTGTCTTCTCTCCTGTGATGCACACTGGACTGCTGGTGTGATTTCCAGTTATATGAAGCTCCACATGAAGCTCTGTGGTGGCTTGGGATTGCTTTTACATTACAGGGCAGGTCATCCTGTGCTCTAGTTCAATCTTTTTATTCAGCAGCATATATTAGAAACTCAACATATAACCTTTGCCACTTAAAGTATGTGACAATACTAGGATATTAAGAATTACTTTTATTACAGACAGTGTTGGGAAGTAACTCATTACTTGTTACGTGTTACAGTTACTGATTCAGTTGTTCATTCAATTTATAATTCAGCAAACATATCACAGTTATAATCCTATGATATCAGTACTTTTTGACGGTTTGGAGTCAAAGTGCAGACGTTGCTAGAATAACTGTGTTCTGATCACTAAATTGAATGAACAACTGAATCGGCCAACTGTAACACGTAATGAAATGAGGTGCTCTAACCATCTGTAACCGTAATTCTTAACTGTCTAATAATGTCACATACTAGTAAAAATTATTGATTTCTAATATGCTGTGGGTGGTTTAAACACAAGTGTTTCTGTAATGTGAAAGCAATCCCAAGCCACCACAAACTAAATAACTCATATGAGTCACCCGGCGGTCAGTGTGCGTCACGGGAAGACAGGCTGCAGACGCATCGTTTCGGCGCAGTGACGAGTAATCGGCACGTTGCTTGTTCGCTCTGCAAACCGGCGTTGTCGTTTGTGATCCGGGCTGCGTTGGTATGAGGCACGTCGCCGGCAGAGGGTGAGCATTGGTGGTTCTGCTGGCGGCGTTCGCTCTGCTCTGCCTTAATCTTTACGCGGTCGTTTATTGATTGATCGTCGGGCCTGCCATAAACGCTGTTGCGACAGGGCCGGGTGTTGGTTGTGCGCAGGTGCTACGGTGATGCGGGCTGTGCTTTCCGCTCGGTGGGCTGAACTGTGGGCATCTTTCCTCGGTTGAATAAAATGTGTTGTGTCGCGGCACGAGGTTGCTGATTGCAACCTCTTCAATCGCGCTCAAAAATTCTCAACTTATACATAATTGACAGCTGCATTAAACATTTAACAACATGATAAAAACAAAATTGGTCATTATGTTTGCTGTTGTGAGAACGATGACAGCTGGCGGCTGAACGTGCTGGCTCGTGGTCTGTCGCCACGTATGAGGGATTTGGGTTGGCCCGTGTTGAGTATTGACCGAAACTGGGCGAAACTGGTGGATGATGCCGGCAGATGACGAATAATGGTGAACGCGGTCGGCGATCGCCGGACCCCAGACACGCTCTGGCCGGCTTTCCGTGATCCATGTTGATCCGTAACTGCGCTACGTTCGGCGGTTCGGCGGTGCGGGTAACGTCTGGAGCACGCTGGCTTTTTCTGTTGAACCTCTTTTGATGGACGTTATTATCGCTGTGCTGGTGACGCTCGCAACTCAAGGTTTGAGTGCGGAGTGGTGACAAACGAGATCGCGACCTTTCTCAAAATGTTGATTGACCGCAGTATTTACAAACGATGGCTGTGAGATATGGCTCGTATTGTGTGATTATCGTGTGGGGCTGAACTGTTCTTCGCTGCATCGAACGGCGATGACTGAAGGTGAGAACACAAAACCTGAACTGCTTTGTATTGCGTCAATATTTCTCTGGGTCGTAACTCGATCAAATCTGGGCGCAGAGAACTGAATCAACTGTTTTTGATTCAAATGATCGATCTTTCAATTTGCTCGTCGTTATCTCGGTGTGTCAGACGACGTCGGCAAATCCGTTGGCGTTGCAGATAACATTGGCGGGTCCGATCTTGGCTCGAAAGTCGAGTTTTAATGTCAAGGCAATCGCAATGATGATTGTCGCCATCACGAGGCACGCACACAATCGGTGTTTGACGTCCGGGCTGTGTTCACCGACACAGCAAACTAAATAGTATCGGCAGCGAACGGGACTCGAGCCGCTGCCAAGTGAAGTGACTTCAAACATTCAACACCTGTTCTGTTTGCATCTCACGTATCGAACCGCGGACAGACCATGCCATCTGATCAAGAGGCTGAAATGTGTGGGATTGAGCAAGGTGTTAATGACCAACTGCGTGTGTTGCATATCATTGTTTTGTCGTAACTCGCCTGTCCGCGGGTGTCCACCGGTGTCTGATGTGTTCTCTGCCCTGCGCAGCGTCGCTCATGCTCATCGGGTCGCGCCACAGGCACCTGCGTCGGCTGAATGCTCCGCTCGCTCTTGGCATCATCAACCGTGCGTCGCGTCCGCCATCTGTGTTCACCGAAGCTGTTCAAGCGGGCAGCCGCTCTGTCTTGTTTCGGCGCCGTCCTACCCGGTAATAACGACACCCTGCTCTCGTCATCATGTCTTTCTTCGGTAAAGTGGCATCATGATGCTTCTTCGATCAAATGTCGGCATGTAACTCTCGGCATGTGTTTGTGTGTTTACGATTCGAACACTGTTTGATTCAAGCTCTGTTCGATACGATTATTCCGTAACGGCAACATTAATCTCGCGAGGCAAACTGACGCGAAGGCACAACTGTGGTGAATGACCATATGTTCGCTGGTATAAAAACTGTAATAAAGGTGAGATCTTACAATGTTGCTGTGGTGCGGCCATGGTGGATGTTTCGTGCGCTCTGATAAAGGCCTCTTGGTCAAATGAGCCCCGTCATGCTGGGGAATGTTCGTACAGATCGGTCAAACGCATTGTGATCGCCAATATTAACATTGGCAATATCGTGATCGGCTCTGAAGACTACGGTATGATGGCTGTAAGGCAAAGATATTCTGAACACAAGTAACGCCTTTCCCCGTCTGGTTGCGTCGAAAATGGTATGGGGTGTAACGAGCTGGTGCGTTTTGAACAAAGTGTGACTCTGTTAATAGAACAATCGGCTGTGATGCGATACACCAGCTCCCTTATCAGACCAGCTCATCTGGGCAATTGACATGACCCCAAGCATGCTGAGCGGCCAACATTTCGGCTCCCAGGGCTCAAGCAAAATCAAGGGCTTCTAGCTGTGTTTGTGTGGTCATCGGGCAGCGGTACCTGACATGATGAATATGCCCGTCGAACTCGGCCTCTGACTCGCTTCATCGCGGCTTCTCTGTGGTTCGATTACGAACACCGGCGCGGCAAATGAGCGCTCGCAATGGGGCTCTTTTTTTCGTTGCGAACCGGCCAGTTGTCGACGCAACCGGTAAAAGTGTTTGTACACATTGATGAGATTATGTTCTTTGCTGTCTGTGCGCTCTTCGGTCCGGGCTATGAGGCCAGTCACTGCGTGGCCAGGCAGGAGATGAAGGTGGCCTCGTGGCGTCGGGCGGCGTCGTTTTAACGCGCGTGCGTCGTAACCAAAAGGTCTTTCATTTGACCACCCGTTACTGAAATATGTAAACTAAAAAGAAGACCAGGTGAAATCCTCCGGTCAACCTTCTTCTGCCGCTCACTACGGTTATGTTGCCGGAAGAATTTATTTAATCTTTAAAATGGTTGTAATCTGACAATGTTGCGTTATTTGTTGCTGGGTTTGGGTCATCTAACAAATAATGATTCTGATTGGGTATTTCGTCGTTTCGTGATAATCGTGTGCCGAAGGAAACCACGCGAAACTAACCGTAACCGGTCATTGTATGTGTGTGTGTGTATTAAGATGGTGCCGTTTCCGGTCGACAATGACGGGGCGTTGCGCCAATGTTTTCAACTCTGTCGTTATAGGGCGTTGTGTTGCCGGCACAACTCCCGAAACTCCGTCGAACGAAGACGGCGGTTTGACGTTTACGGACAAGGTCGGGCAATCCGCAGTCTGCTAACGCTGTATGAATGAGTGCTGTGATGCGGTCGAGGTGGTGAACTCAACGGCAACGTGTTGCTCAGTGGCTTCCGTCTGGTTTTGACGATCGGCGGCACCGGTTGATGATGCGGAAAATGATTAAACGCCAGTTGACTGGTGACCGGTGCGTGATGGTGGTGAGATTTGGTTGAAGAGATTGATGAGGGGTAACTCCCACCCCGCCTCGGAAGAGGTGTGCCAGCAGACATGGTGTGTCAGTTGGCTGGGGATGCATGAACATGAGCCTCGTCTCAGGCCGGGCTCCTCTGAGTTCGGGTGGGTGTGGCTGTTGTTTGGGGATGAGGCTGGGCTGGCCTTGAGCGATGCCCGGCGATGATGATCTTCTAACTGCGCTTTCCCCCCTCTCTGTCTGGTTCACGCTTCACTGCTCTGTGATGTCTGAGCGCGACGGGTATCGGCGCGGAAGTGCTGTCTGGTTTTGTGTTTATGAGCGTGCTGTTCAATCGTGAAGTGGGTGCGGGAGCTAATTCAGGCGTGCGGCATTGCCTTTCTGCCACCCAATGCCTGCAGCAACTCGCAAGGGTGACAGTGCAAACAATCTGAAAGCCAGACTAACATGCGGCTGCAACTGGCAAACAACAAGGTACCACCACGGGCGCCCGGCAAGCCTGCTGTGGGCATCCTGACAAGGACGTGCTCGCTGGCGGCGTGCGTTAACCGTATCCAGTTTTGTTCATTGACTTCTGCAACAATACGCTGTTTA
>BRZM01002854.1:0-37056 GCA_033238685.1 Lates japonicus | reverse complement strand
ATCAATTGCTTCGTTCAATTGCATGTTGTGACATTACATAACAGCGTGTTAGCAGATACAAGGGATTTAACAACATAATCATTATGTTCTAAGACCCAGGCTACATGATACATTGCAATGTCATAGTCTAGAAACATCCATAGTAGAAATCAGAAGCATCTGCTGCAGTCAAACAGTTACAGATCCAGATCTGGGTCTGCAAAGATGAGGGCAGGTGATATTCTATATTTTTCCAAACCATCAACAATTGATCCTTGTACTTCCTGTGTATTACAGCCTGACATAATCTCCAAAAACAATTTAAAAATGGGTGTGCTTCTTCATTACAGCTGAGCATAGGCACTGATTAATCACATTAATCCACGGCAGAAAATAATCTAACAAATCTGCTATGTACTCCCATTTGGTACGTGAAACACTACAGTGGCTGTTTAAAGGTGTGGCCGTGTGGGTACTGAGAATCTGTTTAAAAGGTACTTGGAATTCAGGAGCCAAGAATGGTATCGCCTGTCATAGGATTGACAGATTTATAATGATACGGTCTGATACCCACTCTGAGGTCCTGGTGATAGGTCAAAACATCGGCTAACATGGGCCGTTGAGCTTCCATAGGGATGCTGAGCAAACTTTAGGAACATTTCAACTGTGTTGCCATTTACATGACCTATTGTATGCTCTTCAATTACGAACAAATGTGTGATTTATGTGGTGCCCATTGCATTGCATTGGAGCATAACTATTTACTCAAATACTGTTCTAAATACAATTGTCACTTGAGGGTTGCTTTGATTAAGATTGAGACATACAAAACATACAACACATTATTATGGATTAAAATGACTTCAACGGTATATATAAAATACCAAAATTAGCTCTTACCTTTACCAACTACCATGAAATAGTGCTTACATTGATGCAACTGTGCAAATAATCAAGTAACATAATAATATGGAGTTAATATTTGCCCTTTTTCTGCATTAAAGGTGCTTTTTTTATGTTTACAGTATTTAAAGCAGCTGATAATATTTCCATACTTTGATGCTGAGATTTTTAAACCACGGGATGGCAAATTAGTATTTTCATATGGTTTTTTAGTGCTACTTCCTTCTGAATACGTCTCCACCATTGCCAACCTGTAATTTAGCTGGACCTTCACATACAGTAGAGACATGGCTTGTTTACATAACAGCCAAGCAGCCACAAGGTGACCAGCTGAGCAGCTGCCTCCATTCCCGTCTTCAGGGACTTCATGGCAGTAATACAACCGAGCAGGCCTTAATGTAGACATACAGAGCCAGAGAAAGAAAGATGGTGTTCCTCACAATTTCCAAACCATCTTATTTGTTGCAGATTGAACCAAAGGCTGGCTGTGAGGAGAGAGTAATTTAAGCACCTGTGGTGGTTGAAGACCTCTTGTTCACTTCCATCATTTTCCGTCCCTCCCTCTCTCTATATATACTGACACCACTGCTCTCCTGCAACAATGCCTCTCATGAGCTGGAGATAATGCCAGTCCCTCATATACAGAGCATACATCAAATAAAGAAACTCAATTTTCAGTGTGGAAATGGTACAATTTATGCCAGACAGATTTTCTGATGTTGTCTACGAAGGTGGGGTGGGGTGAAATGTTTTGAGATAACATCCTCAGCCTTTGCTGGCTAGTTTAATCTCTTTAGCCCAAAACTTTGCTTTCTATCACTACTGTGTGTCATCTGACGGAGAGAAAAGTGTAGTAAATGTGAGAGCAACAGCTGACACAGGGAGAGTGCAGAGTGCTAACACTTTTAAGGGGTGATATTGAGAATGTGGAGTATGAAAGCTAGATTAAAAGGCGACAGGAGTATTGGAAGGAACGACAGGAAGAAGGTGAAAATAATTGAGCAATGCTATAACTTTTGTATTCATAATGCTATATTCTCATATATGTGTGAGCATATACAGGCTAACACACATGCGTGAGTCTGCATCTGTTCCTTGTTTGTGTGTTAATGTGCCTGTGTTCATGCATACCTAAGTGGTACATGATTGATGAGTAAAGCGCAAATGTTGCGAGCAACATCTTTTTAAATATATAATATTCCAGAAGATAAATGTGATATTCTCTTCCACTATTACAAATCCTTTCAAGAACACGAACGATGGAATGGATTCAAGGAGCTTTAAAGGAATTTGAACCTGTTGACTCTATGGTCCATACAAAGAAAGATAATACAGATCATATTACGCTTGCACTGGAAAATAAGACTTTAATTGCATTTCATAAGCATGTGCTATATTTTACACATATTCATAGAAATAAATGATTACGTTATCGTCATCTCTGCTTGACAGCACCATGTGCCATGTTAACGTTACGACGTTACATTGACTGTGTATGGGCTGGGGTGTCTGTGTTTGTCTGCGGGGAGAAAGAAGAGCAAAGAGGAAAGCAGAGAGAGAACATACTGCCAGTGAGCATTTTGACTTGGTGTATTTTTACAGACTTCCCCTTAACAGGAAGATAGTCTGGGTGCTGCTGGGTGTAAGACGTCATTAAAGGTTTCACAGGCACTGGATAGCTGTCAGAACCCATGCCAATTAGTGCCACTTTGGGTTGATTGGTAGGCAGGAGAGGCGAAGAGCGAGGGAGGCTGGGGAGGCACCAGGAGAACCCTGCTGACTGAGCCTTCCCTGCTCGAAAAGCTGAGCATCCTACAAAGCATCATCTGGTTTTGTTCAATGAGCGGCCTTTGTTTCATCCACATGGCAAATTCCATTTAGGTCTCATATATCTTTACATAAGGAGGGAGAACTTTTAATTATGTCAGCGTAAACATGATACTCTACTCTCAGTTTTGAACTAACACAATGTTTCCTACCGGAAAGCATCACTTTAATTGAAAGAAATGGGGCAAAAGCAGTAACAACAACATCCCAATTAGAAAAGATACTCATAATAAATTGCTCCCATTTTTGATCTGTTAACATATTAGCTCTGACATCCTTTTTCAATTTTCTCCATTACATTAAAATACCCTGTGGAGTTTTTTTGACCTTTAATTTATTATGTAGATGAGCTTCAAGCTTTTTTATTTTCAGTGCTCTGCTTTACTATTTTATTGCTGGGAGCACACATGCACTAATCCACGAGCATGAAATTGGTGACATTTCATAATAAGTTGATGGTGGTAATGTGTAAAGGTAGCAATATGCCAATAAAGAGGAAGGAAGAGTAAACAATGTAGGTTTTAAAATATTCAGGAAAAAGCTCTGGAAAGGCTCGGTTTTATTAGACCTTAGGCAACATCTAAATGTGTTTTGGTGAGACAAATGTAATCAAAACTTTGTTTGTTTACAATGGAAAATCACATAGCACTTTTAAGCTTATCTTGTTCTGTTAAAAGGACAGTCTTAAAAGCAGGTTAATAACTCGGTTTTACCATACCTTATATGGAGCCTATTATGTATCTGCAAAGAGATGCATCCACTAAATCAAATACTGAAATTCATCCAAAAGCCAGTAACTTCTGCTTCTATAAGCAATAAAACTCAAAAGCAAAACACTATTGACAGTCCTCATTAATACAATATCTGTGTTCACTGTAGAACTATATGGAAAGTGTATTGGCAACAAATTCATTACTCAGCCGGTGAAACACTGTTATATCCATTGATTTCTATACAAAATTGATGTTGTAGTGATTACCATAGCTTTCCAGTTCTCTACTTTAAAAAAAGCTATTTTGCTGATTCTACTAACACGGTGATTGATTCTATAAAATGTAGGCTACAAATGCAGGTGCAAAGTAGCCAAGTAAACATATTTTACACTTTGAGAACCTCTACAGACCTGCAGTACTACGGTCTTAGAATCTTGAGGGTAAACATTCATGTACAGCACCAGCCGGAGGAAATCCAAGTCAATACAATATTGACGCCGACCTATATCCTGTTGTGAAACCCAACTGCAGCATCATTATGTATACTATTCATATACTGCGGTCATGGAGGTGGGAGAAGTGATATATCTAATAATGAGCAAGGCAGAAACACATCAGTCTATGCCATGGACTGTTGCTAATCTTTCTGATGGGCTGGGGTGATAAATATTCATTAATATTTATTGTTTTTTTTTTAAATGACAGAATTTGGTGATACTGATAAACAAGAGCAGTGTAGGTGTTGCAATAAGCAATGGTATTCATGTAGTGTCCATTCAATTGGTGTCAAAGTGTAAAATTCATTTTTAATAGTGTGCATTTTGTAACACTAGCGCGTGAATGGCAGTATCAGTCAATCAAATCCTACTTAACACCGTAACTATTTGCTGCTTGCGCTTTCAGCTATAATATGGTTTCTGAAGTAGGCGAAAAGAGGCAGCATCTTATGTTCTAGGAGCTGGACGGGTATGCTGTTCACAGCATCAGGGCCATATATATATATATATATATGGCGACCACATCCAAAACCTGACAATTATATTTGACGGGCAACATACCTAAATTAGGGTTTCGTATTGTCATGTTATTTCATGTTTCACTTTTACGAGGGAAAAAAAGCTTTTAACAATGAAGACGTCTCCTTGGATTAATGGTTTATTTCAAATACAAATATTAGAAATAGAGTTGTCTTATATTCAACAATATGGTACTTTGATTTATAACTGTTCATACAATCTATTTAATCTGCTTGCAATATTATACACAATTTTATGAACTTGTTAAACATTGTACCTACTAAATATCAGCACGTTAGCATTGTAATTGTGACCTGACAGCATACGACAACATTTAACCCGAAGCATAGTGTGTCTAAGTGAACGGCATGGCTGTAGGCTCTTACTCTTATTTGCCCCTGACAGACAGTTATAATAACTGTGTGTGTGTGTGTGTGTGGATTTATTATATTCTCAAAACGAAAACTTTCAGTAACTGTTTTTAAGTGTTTTTTTTCAACGGTAATTAATAATTCCAAAATCAATTATAAATCAGCAATTGACTGAAACTCAGATATGTTGATGCAGGTTCTATCATGATATCAAAATTCATACAAGATTTTGCACTCCACAGCATCAGTGGGAGAAAGTAAAGTCTCCGACTGAAAGATTCTGAAACAAGAACACTACCGGAATCAATTCAACATGGCTTTTTGCTCCAATTATGCCGAGCCTTCCAGAGCCGCCATACAGATCTGTCCACAGGCTGCGTTAGTTAATTTTGTACCATTCAGTTTGGGATACGACAAGAGAGAAACTGACACTGTGAGCGGTCTCATTAATTAAACTGCTTTCCACATCATCTCTCTCAGAAAAGTTTTTCTTCAATATGCTGCGAGGGTATAGCAACAAAAAACAGGGTGTCTTTTGCTGCTTGTCTGCTTCAGGTTCTTCTTTTCAAACTGTTCCATCTCTATCTCAAACCTCTGTAGAGTGTTTTTTTTTTTTTTTTATCAGTTTTTCTTTAGTATACCATGTTTTTTACATCACAGGGTAGTTACAAACATTTACTTACAAAAACATAAACCACAACAACTAGCAAATGAGTTATCAGGTGTTTTAGCTATGCTAGAGACGTGGCTCTAGTAATGAAACCGTCCAGGCAGGAATATTTCAATATTAATATGAGGAATTAGCATGAAATTTTGTGCTAACCATGGCCCACAGAGGATAACCTCAGATTTTTTTTTTTTTCACTTTTCCTTTAGCACCAACACGGTTCACAGTTGTGGTTTTGCTTTGTTATGGAAATTTGCATAGTCATATTTATGGTATGGCTAGAAGATGAATTGGCTTTGGTGATCCTGACTTTTCCTCGTGTCTCCTAAGGATGTAATGAATTGTAAGCCTTTGACTTTTAGCAAGTAACTGTACATTGTGCATTAGAATTGGTATATTTCACCCCAAAGCCCCACCCTACAAAAGTACAGCCTCACAGAGCTGTTAGGCATGACTGTGAACTGTCTCCACCAGTTACAGAGTTTATTCATAAAAGAAGAAAAGATTTGAATTTTTTCAGAAGTAAGTTCACACCCCTCATCACTGTTTTTATTTTCACCTGGACATGAAATCTGACGGTCAGAGACTACATTCACTGGTAAGCAGCAGCCTGCTTCTGTGTATGGCAAACTGTGGCATGTGGAGGAGACAGTATATTGATTTCAAATATTAATAAATATGAGGACCTCCATAGTTAATAGAATATCTGCAGTTCATTTGCAGTGTGTGTGTGATTTTAGTAGTCTGTACACATTTGTGCATCAATGTTGAGCTACCCCTGATCCATATCTGGATATGTGCAAATAACAGCCCTTTGATGAATAATAAATCTCTCTATCTAGCTACCATCATTAGATATTTTTCTTTAACAAAGCAATTACATTTTATGTCAGCACAGTCACTGTACAAATACACCATGGTTTTCTTTCGACAGCGTCCTCTTTAATTGCAGTTTTAGACTCGGGAGGAGGGGTGAGGAAAAAAAGCATTTACATAGTAGAATAGGAGTGTTTTTCATGCAGCGTCAGAGAAAAAAGCAGCTCAGCTTACTCTAAATTTGTCATGTGCATATGATGATTAGATTGGAGTGGTAGATTTTCTTTATATGCTATTGATTAGTTTTGTGTTGAATGCCATTTGTGGCTGCTTAGTCAGCTATTAAGATCAGACTGTGGAGAGTCTGTCAAAGAACATCAGCTACTGGCTTTGTTCCCTGACTGATAGTTCAAGTGACAGGCTTGAAGCTGCTGATTTCGTAACTTTCTCAAAGTGGCACAAACACCCAGACACTCAGAGTTTCCTGACCTTTCAAATCCAATTGCACATTATGAAAGATAAACTGGATCCTGCTCAATTGTACTGAAGTGAACTCCACTGAGATACACTGATGGAAAATAATCGTGGTGTCCACTGGCCGTTGTGAGCTAAGGTTACTGGGACAACCCTGGACCTCTATTTAAAAACTAAATGACAATGAATTATACATAACCGCTGAAGTTCATTACCATAAATATTGCTGAAAGTAATTATCTCCAGGCTGCTCAAGATGGAATTTAGTTTTTCAAAATGTTCTTCTGTCAAATACCTTGTTCGTTATTTGTCAATGTGAAAGTTACTAGGGTGTAAACATGAAATGGAGACAGACAACATCCTTCATCCGACCATAATCAAGTATCTATCTTCATAATTCTGATTTCCAATTACACAGCCTGTGATGTATGTATCCTAATAGTGCTCTGAGAGAAATCAAGCTGTGCAAAGGGAAGGAGAGCAAAAATGGAAACAATTGTTGGAGTTGTGTGAGAACAATATAATATAGTATGTATACTATATGGGTACAGACTATAGACACTGTACATAATATGTAAATCTTTTGCTTCAAATGGCATTAATTTACTGAGTTTTGCAAAATTAGTGAAATTTTTTAGTGCCTCATTTTGCCTTAGTAGAAAATTCAAATGTTAAATATGCAATAATGACAGATTGGTGCCACTCTCGTATGCCACACTAAATATGAGTGGTAGAGCCAACAGCCAATTAGCTTAACAGCATAAGTGGAAGCAGGGAAACAGTTAGTCTAGCTCACTAGTTAACATCTTGTATCTGGTTTGTTTAATCTGTAGAAGGCTAAAACAAAGAAGTAGTGGTTTATGATTTTTCCTGTGGTGTGAGGTGTGTCAAGAGTGATTTTATCCTCCCCACAATCTGCTCGGAAGACAATAATGGAGCTGCCACAATATTAACCATGTTCAACTACTGTTGTGTGGGGAAACACAGAGAAAGCTGATATCTGTGGATTGTTGTGTGGATAGCCAATCAGGAGTAGAATGACTGAAGATGGGCTTACAACAACCAGAAACATTATCGTCCGCGATGTTTGGCAATTTAAGCTGCATTTACCACATGAATTTTGACTTTTGAGTTAAGACTGGTTTGGCTGGTGACCTGTTGGTGTGTACACTATAAGAACAAAACTGTGAAATCATTTGATCATTATTTGTCGTCATGTGCGGTCTCACATTTCTAAATTAGTTAAGATTTTAAAAATCTTTAGTGTGTGCCAGGCTTTAGCTTCTGTTAGCCTCATTCTTGTGCTAGATTCATATTTAGTACACAGACATGAGAGTGATATCGATCTTCTCATCTGGGTCTCTGCAGAAAGTAGTTTATAGCTCAAAATGTCTTTTATTTATTTATTTATTTATTCATTCAACCTTGTTGAGTGATCCAAGTGCATCCACTGTCTTTTGCACAAAATGAACAGGACAGTAAAAGCAAAGCAAAATCAAAAACACTTGGTGAGTATCTAACTTCTGCAAATAAGTGATAAAAGAGCATTAAACAGTATTGAATAAATTCTTAACACCTGGATTTAAAGACTTCCCAGTGGAAACTGGTCAGCAGTGAAACAGTTTAAAAGAAAGTGAGTAAAGAAGAAACTTGAGATTAGCCAGGATCTTGAGATTGTATTGCAACACATATTGACACTGAGAGACATATAAAGCAATTATGTCAAAACTAGTTCACAGTGTTATTGAGGCGGTTGCTGAGGCTATGGCAGAGGTTCCACTCACCTGCTGGTAGGCTCTGTACAGATCAAGGATATCTACAGCTGGAGGGAGGATGATAACAGGGCTAAAATCAAATGTCTATCTTATGTCCATACTCTTGTGCTGGGATTGAAAAACAAATTTACATCTGAATACGTTACAGCGACAGAGTGTATTGAGGCTATTTGTATGCACAGTAAATAGAGTTACTAAATTTCCCTTTTCAATTCCATACCAGTGAGTAACACTTGTTAGCACAGCAATGTTCAACATAGGACAAAAGATAGCATCTGTCTTTTTTAATTTATCATTGTTTGACATGTCCAAGCGTGACAATCAAAATACAACATTCCTCTTTAGAGCCACTATACTAACTTTGAATCACTCTTGTTATGCAAAATGTGTCATCTTTGGATTCATTTGTTGCTTTTTCTTAAATTGTGTTGCTGACTTGGCGAGATGAGGAGAAATGTTCTTAGACATAGCTTAGCCATCTGTTGTCCTGATAAATAAAATTAATGTATTTGATTCCTGTGACCAGAATGAGGAAATGCGCACCAGGAGGGATTAAGCTGATTCCCACCAACAAGAAAATGTAATGATCACAGGCATGGAAATCAAATACAGAGCCGAAATCCCTTTCCCCCCCAGGCAAATCAAACACACACTCACACATACACACACACCTCAAACTAGTGGCTTATTGGTTACAACTATCATGGACCACAATGCACCTGCAGCTAGATTTGCTGTACTCTAAGAAGAGCAGCGCCCTGTCTAAAGAGGCCATTTTGCTGCTGCCTGCTGGTTGTCTTTGCACTTTCAGCTCATCCTCCCCGAGACACAGTAGCCTTAATAACCTCTTAGATGCTATGTATCAGCTCCTCCCCTGAGAGATGGCTGCCAGTCCGCCTCGTGTATGTGTGTGTGGGGGGAAGAGGAAACGCCAGAGAATGTGTTCAAAGCAGAAATGCACGTATCAGTAGAAATAGCAGAAAACTCTTTTTTTCCCACAGAGAATATTCTAGAGTTTATAGTTTGCATCCATCTGTCTGTCTGTTCATCTGTGCACCACACTCACTGTAACCAATTCAATACAACATCAGTAACACTTACCAAATGTTAGTTATCGTGAGCCACTCCCATTTTTAGATGTTCATAGATCATAAAGACACAGAGATGCCAAACGTCAACTAATGCATGTACTTCACCACCACTTCAAAGAGAGCAGATTCACACCCCCTGCAACCTCTCAATAATGGACCGGGGCCCCTTAAGTGATCTCTAATGGAAGCTCTTAGGGGAGGAGGCACTCATTCATATTCCATATTTCATCCTGCAAGACCACCACTGTTGCAAATGGGTCAAAGAAAATGCCATTGCACACAGGCTTTTGACTCTCCAGGGAATTGCCATGGCCAGAGGGGATGAGGCTTCTGGTAATCCAGATTATATTGGGATTTTTTCCCCCCCTTTCCTAATCTGTATTAATCCAAAACAAGCAGTGTGTGGCGTAAGAACATGCCAGGGCATATGTGACAGTGCTGATGAATACAGTTTACACGTCATGCCAAGACAGGCTGAGAAAATCTGAATAGTTTGACATTTGGAAATATGTTTCAATCGTACCTCATGTTCATTCATAGGCAGTCGCTTTGCCAACTTGAATCCATTCATCTGGGTGACTCAAAAAGCGCTCTACAATTTGTGTATTATGCAAATGCTTTCCTTGCAACCTCCACTGCAATTTCTGAAATTAATCAACACTGTTAGGGTGTAGTTAAAAGGAACTCATTGAGAATTATGACACGCTGAAATGAGGGATCGGGCAGGGGGAAAAAGAGCAAGCCTTGCTAATTAGCCACCTGCAAACAAGCACACTGATCATCCCGCTATCGTTCGCACAATGTTGTGACTTGTTTTCTCCATTAACCAGCAAGCAGAACACAACTCACACCTAATGCTTCATAATAGACAAAACCGCAGCGGCTGCTAGGCCAACATGAACGCCGCCGCCAATGTCACCGGAATACAAAATATCAGAAAAGGGAGACAGAAAGTGTATCAAATATTGATGTGCTTTACAACAACATCTGCTGCGCGCCGTTTATGAAATATTCAGGGATACACACAGAGAAAGGGAGATACATGGTGGTTTGTCATGGTCTGGGTGCTCCATATTTTACAGTATATGTGCTGAGCTGCGGAACAGAGTGTGAACACAGAGCTACTGGAGTCTGGTGAAGAAGAAGAGGGGGAGCGCACGGAAAATCCTCTTATGACACACTAAACGGCTGGTGTAAGGGTAAAAGCTGCAGAAACACTGACAGTAAACTCTCAGAGGTAATTTAGGCCAAGAGTGTTGGCATTTCATATGCACTTTTATGTGGACTCGGTTAATGACCGTGCCATAACAGTAAAGCCAGTCCTCTGAAAAACATTTTTTTAAAAGTCTGTTGTGTTATAGCCTGCCAATTCCTCTGCCTTGTCTCAGCTGGTAAATAGTGGAGAATGGTGCCGCAAGAAAAAAAAGAGGATCATGGGAAATCTTCCATTAAAAGCTTGTCTCACCCACATACACACCCACAACAACTCATCTATCTATCTATCTATCTACCTATATATCTATCTATCCACTACAATACACCATACTATTCCTCACGCCTTCTCTCCCTCCCCACCCCCCTCATTCTGTCCTTCTGTGTCTCCTCTCTCCTCTCTTCCCCTATGAGCTGAGTGAGTTCTGGGACCCGCTAATTCAAAGACCAAGCGGCACCTCATATCTGCGATCAGTCGGGTTTAACCAAACTCCCTTAGCCTGTCGACACATCCCAAGTTCAAAGAAGACAAAAGGAAGAGTGGCTGTGGGAAGAGTCAGCCCCCCTCCCCTTCAACTCCCATAAATCTTTTAATCATGACACTGACAGAAACTATTTTTTTCCCCTTCTATTTCCCTTGATATGCCAGTATTTTCTGTTCTCCTTCTCTTTCTTCTCTTGTATGTAACATCCTCCCTCTCCTCTCGGCCGTCTCACCAAATAGCCGATCCTTCTTCCATTCTCCCTCTCCATTTGACAGCATACTCCCTTCCCCTCCTCTCCCCTCCCCTCCCCCCTGCCGTTGTCTGCCTACTGTAGAGCCTTAATGAGTACACTGGCAAGGTCTGTAAATTATTCAATAACTGGGAGAAGAATCTGATTCTTTCCCTCCTCCCCCTTGTTATTCCAAAAATAGATTTTCTTATGTTGGGAGTGAATCATTCACAGCTATTAGAAATTGAGATGCTCATTGTTCCGTCCTGATGGAGTGGTGTGCCAGATTTGACACCATATTGTGAAATATTGGGACAATTATGATCCTATTACTTTGTGGTCGTTGGCGTCGCTATGCAATATAAAAATGTTGTGACTGTGAAATGTGTTTTGGCTTTAGATAGGTAAACCCACACGATATTAAATCATTTTTGATACATTGTGGGCAAAGATTACATCGCCTGGCATGTTTATAATCAGCGGAAAATAGATTTGATTGTACACTGACATGAATAAAACTTAAAATATATTATACTATTAAGGTGGCTAAACAAAATCAGAACAGAAACGATGAATTTAAGACATGACTGATATGTTTCTAGTTTGCAAAGCTCTTGAACTGAGCTTTAAACAGTTTTTTTATTTCATTTTTTTATGAAAACCACCCAAAATGCAGACATATACAATAACCTAGCAGGAAGGGTGTAATGCAAAACTGCTGCTGAGTTGCATCATGGGAAACAAAGAGGAAAACAGGGTTTTTGGAGATTGACTCACACTGGGAACGTCAGGATATCTTGTCCTCCTCTGCTGCATCAGTTTGACTAGAACATACCATACCATGTCTCTTGAAAGTGCACCAGCTTTATGGAAATTCATTCATTCATTATCTATACTGCTTATCCGTTAGGGGTCGTGGGGGGGCTGGAGCCTATCCCAGCTGTCATTGGGAGAGGTGGGGTACACCCTGGACAGATCGCCAGTCCATCACAGGGGTCAACACATACACAAACAACCATTCACGCTCACATTCGCACCTATGGTCAATTTAGAGTCACCAGTTAACCTGCATGTCTTTGGACTGTGGGAGGAAGCCTGAGAGAAACCATGCAGGCACAGGGAGTAAACTCCACACAGGACAGCCTTGGGTGAACCCAGAACCTTCTTGCTGTGAGGCGACAGTACTAACCACTGTACCACCGTGCCGCTCAGCTTTATGGAAATGCAATACTAAATTGCTGCAGTAGTAAATTTGTGTTTCAGCACACACACGCATGCAGATAAGACTGTTGGTCACAGAGGTGACACTTGAGTGAGTATACTTTCATCCTCACAACTAAACATGTGAATCCACAACCCAACCCAATAACAAGACAGGAAATAAAACTGTCATAATGATTAGAATAAATGCATAACTTAGCTGACCAATTATATTTAAAAATGCATCATATCATCGTATCTGTTTGTAATGCTGACTTTGTGAGATGTTGTGACAAGCAGCTTTTTCTGGAGATGGTATGTCTCTATGCATAATTAGCTACAAGTTCTGTTAGAAGCTCTGTAATATAAGCTGAGCTAAAGCTATTTATTGCTCTTCAAGTAATCAATAAAATCCTTTAAACTCACCAGGAAGCCAGAGTAATGCAGTAAAAGTGGAAGATATCTGATCCCTTCATTTAGTTATAGATAAAAGCCTAGCTGCTGCAAAAGTTGTGAAGAGCTTCATGGTCTAGAGAGAATGAGAATGGGGAAAACAGGATACAGTAAACATGTGAATGACTGGTGTAGTTCACAGATTCTACCTCTAAAATTGTATAAAAAGTAAATCATGTTTCAACAAAAGTGGAATTTAATTACATCTACTGCAATAAACATGTGGAACTGATTTCTGCCTAACTGCACAGATAAATAACTTTATCCCTCATATTAAAAACTTGGTTAAGGGCTGCGCTATATAGTGTACAGAAACAACATTTAAACATGCCAGCTAGACAGCAATAATATTCTATGACTCTGACTAACTGGTTAACATAGTATTTAACAAACACAGTGAATTGCATTTACATGTAGGATTCACTGTAGCGACAGTCCTGCGTAGGTAATAGGGGTGAGACCCAATCTTCAGCTGTGCAGCATAAGTACACCAGTAAAGGACAGAATTCAAATGCACCTGCAACTTGGCCACAGATAACTGGCCTCTCGCCTCATTCTGTTTTCGAAAAGTCACGTAACAAAGGTCTGACTCTCAGACCTCTTTCGTGGCATTTCCGGTCTGCTGATTGGGATTGAATCAACAGTCATATACCGCCCTCTATTTCTATCTATGTATATCTGTCACACTGTTCTGGACCTGTAATCCTATTATCTTTAATCATTACTCAATAATACTGTAAGTTTCTCTTTACTTTAGTCAAGCTTTACATTGGTATTTACATTGGATGAGGTGGTTATCAACTCAATGATATGTAAAGTTATATAGATTTCAGTCCTGGTTGATTTAGTGACACTTGTGGTTACCATGGTAAAAGCAAGTGAGATGTATGGCTACAAATGATCACTGAGCAGCTACTTTATCAGAAATACTATGTAAGAGCAACTACTGTGTCTGTTTCCAGTGTAAAGAAGGGAGGAAATGACCTTTTCTCATCATACCAGGAGAAACCATCATGTGGTTTTCTGCACACGGCACAGGTGGTTTTCAACACAACAACAGGGCACAATAACACGAGCCGTTTCCTCGATGAGGGGTCGGAGTGTGCAGACTGTCGCTTGTAACTGTTGGTTTAACAGCTCACTCTGGCTGCATTTCCTGTTCCATTTCTCAATGTAATATTTAAAACTGATTCACTGACAACAAAATTAGTGTCTGGTTCTGTACAAATATTTTTGACCTTTGTGGCAAATTTATTTCCTGTTTTCTGTAACTGCTTTACAGTAAAAGCTGGCTGAATAGTTAACTGCAGTAGGAAATGTTTGCATTAGGAGTAATTTAATACAGCTTTGATTATGGCTGTGGGGGAGTGAACAGAACTGGATTACATTCGTGCATTGATTCCTTTTGCATTTGAAGGCAATTTGAATACATGGAGAATGGCGGACCCTGCCACTAGCAATGAAAACTACTATATTGAAAGGTAGTTACTGAATGTAAATACGTGGCTAATGCAGACACAGTACTGACCATAAAGAGTATTTAAAAGGGGATTTGATTTCATCAAAATTTTAAGGATTATGACTTTAAGGTTAACTTTAAATTTTCCCTAGTGTATCATGCTGTAGTCTTCCAATAGAAATCTGGTGGACAGCTCCTTTTATATGAAACAAATCATCTCACTGCCATGAAAAAAAAAATGCCTCCCAGATACCAGGGTGGTAAAGATCACCAAGGAAACTGACATTTGTATGGGCTCAGCATTATCATCTCAACCATCTACCAGAGGTACATACACACATACACACACACTTCCCCAGAACCAAACACTCCATCATGAGGTGTCAGAGGAGGATCAAGAGATGATGAAACAGCTTCATGTGTTGTATAAGACACTGTGCTTTTGATCAGATCCCTAACCCCCCCCCTCTCTCCTGCTGCTTCTCTCCTATTTCCCTAGCTGATGTGGGGAGGAAATAGGCCTCCCTGAAAACGAAACAGAACAAACAAATGAGATTGGGTGTGTTGACCTCACTTTGTAATCCCCCATGAAATGTGACTTCTGATGCAGGCATGGTGTTAACATAGATGCTCCTCATACACTCAGAATAGTCTATTTGGTGTGTAAAAAAGAGCATGTTTTGTTGCGGGAGAGGAAAGAAAGAAATTCATTATTCATGATTCTGGGGTAAAATGTAAGACCTGATTAATTAGTGGATATGGTGGGAGCTCAGAGGGGAGGAGATGGAAACACAGAAGTACTGGGATGGAGCCAGTATATGATAACAAAGATGAATGATCCATGGATATGAGCAGAAGTTGAAAGAGTATTTATTTTCTAGACTTTCCCTTCATGTTACATGTATTTACGCACACATATGAGCTCACATATACATCACCAGTATTGTACATTAATTAATGCCCTGGAAACATCATCCACTTCATGTATATTGTGTGCTAATTAAGTCTACTTTTATATTTTATGACTTTTTTAATTTAAAAAATGTATCAAGATCAATGCCACAGTGCCAGTCTTTGTTGATCCACGAATTTAGCTTCCTTGTCAAAGCCTGGCACCTATATTACCCATAATGCAAATCATTAGCCAACAGTTTGGCCATAGATGAAGTTGTGTTATGCTAGTGGAGGATAATGTACTTGTATTGCTAAGAGATGAAGACTGGCTACAGAGGTCTGATAAGCTCTGCCTCTGCACCCCCAGATTTTTATTTTATTTTTTGGCATTTTGTAGTCAGTGTCAGTTGTAGTCTTTGGCCCCAGCTGACACTGCCTAAAATCAATTGAGGCAATCAATTTATCAGATTTCACACATTTTTCACACACGCAGAGGTACTCCCCAATACCTGGAAATGGACTTTAAAGTGGAAAATCTACACAGCTTCTAAAGTACAAACAATCACACCCAGAAAAAACTTGAAAACTGCCAAGGCATCAACCACAACCTGAGCTGCACTGCCCCCGACCACAAAAACTTTAACTCCAAACAGGTTCACAAAGCACAAATAACACACAAGCTGACTGGAAGTCAAATCTCTAATCAACCTACAGTTGCATTCAGCTTGATCTGAAATGGTTTCTGTCTCAGCTGGGGTCTTGCTGGACAGGTATTAGTCAGGACCAAGGTTAAGATTGGGATAGGGAAGTTATACATGTATGTAGTCAGAGTCAGTTCACCTAAATTATACCAAAAACTTCTTGTAAAAGTAGCTCAGATGAAAACTCTTTACAGTGAGGTCTGTGGATTGTCTGGGTCAGTGTTTCTGGAGAGACAGCTGTTGTATTTTTTAAATGTTATTTTTCATTGCTGTGGACATCATCAAATGAAATTTTGTTCGCTCCATTGGGGTGTAGATATCTCAGAGACAATATCGTAAAATCCAAGCCAATAAAACCAAAACTGTGAGTTGGTGAGAAACAATGTTTTGTTGTAATTTGGATGGAATGACCTGCCAAAGGCCTTGAAAACTTATTTTCTGAATAAGTTTCTCACTATGAGTGATGGGATCCAAGACTATTTTCTTCCCTAGTTAGTTGGCAAGTTTTGGTAATTTCACAAGAGATTTCTCTCTTAATAGAATAAGTAAATATATTCCAGCCTTACCACATTTTCAGGGTTTTTAAGGTCAAACAACAGGGAAAGAATATAATCAACAAGTTGTTGCTTTATGGATTCACAACCTATTTCAGTGATATTTGTGCTTTGCTGTGACCACACACTTTTATCAGCCTCACTCTCCTCACTGCAACAAATTTGACATTTATTACTTACCCACCTCTGATTAATATCACTGTAAAATAAACTACATCCACAGCTCTGCTCCGCTCCCAGATGAGACACACAATCAGTATAACCAGCCATGTCCAGGACTCCTTCTCTCTGTGTAAAGAGACAGAGATGTCCTATTCCTGAACAGAAAACATGACCTTGTCTGGCCATCTCTCTCTGTTTGTTAGCTGCTTTGTGTATATATCATTATGCCATTCCAGGTCCCTGACTCAGAAATCCATACCCTGATGCTACAGCTGACAGTGATATTACTCCACAGAGAGTAAAAGACTAGTGAGTCTTGATTTCTGTCATACTGAGGATTTGTCATTACATGTAGAATCTCAAAGTACTTTTTTCTTCTCTGTAAGCAGGGCAGTGATAGTTTGAAACTGAAAATGGAACGTGTATCTCCATCTGCTGCTCTGTTTCAGAATTTGAACAATTCGCTTCATATCATGTGAGAAATCTCATAATAAATGGGCAATTTAGATTATCCATAGTCCTTTGTTATGAATTTGCACACTAGAGCAGGGCTGGTGTCTATTAATGGGAAGATGAAATGCAGATTCCAGGATTTCTGTGTTGCTGATAAAAGAGGACGAAATGAAAGGAAGAAATGAAGCAAAGAGAGGAAATTATGATTGTTCTACTTTGCCTAAGTCTGATTGTAGCAAAAAAAAAAAAAAAGAAAAAAGAAAAGAAGCGAGAATGTCTTTTGTGTTCATTCTGCTTTGTTAGCCTTTACATGGTGCTAAGAAATAAAAACAGGTGCTACAAGAACAATACGTGCATATCTGTCTAACAACTTCATTCAATCCATTTGCACTGCTATGTTGGATGTGATCTATATTATCTTGACTTGTGGAAGAAACTAAATTAAAGTAAATGTAGTTGCTGCTGTGCGGCTTTTCTTTTTTTTTTTCTTTTTTTTTTTGAGTAAAAGTATATTGCCTTTGGTTTTCCAAAGCCTGATCTAGATGAGGCCATAAAAAGGTGCTGCCAATTTCCTGTCTGGGGTCGTTAGAGGTTTCGATGGAGATCTTGGCTCTAAGCTATTCTGCACATTAACGTGTTTCTTTCTTTGAGATAAGACCACTTTCTGGCCCCAGTTCCCTACAGAGGAAAAAGAGAAGGGCAAATGTGGATCACTGGTTACAGGTTCTGGGATGAAAAATACAGATCTAAAAACCTTCCAAATAACACCCATGGCCTGTGGTGCACATGAAAAGCTAAACCCATGGCTCCTCCACAATTAGATTTGTGCATTTTAGCATTCACGGAAAGTGGGAACTAATCGAAAAGCAGCCAAACGTTAGTTACAGTGCATCCCGTCAGCTCATTTTCTGCTCGAGTCCTCTGAGGGTTGTCTCAGTTTTCATACATCCGTCTGCAGCTCTCTACATTCACTAATGTTTCTCTTTCTTTTCCAGTGTTATTGTGGTGCAGAGTTGTGGTTAATACTGCAGAGCTGCCAGGCACATTGTAAACAGGCTCCTAAAAATCTAATCTCCAAAATAATTGTAAATTTTTAATTCAAGGCATTTGCACAGCTGAATCCTTAAATAATGTATTCTTTTAGCAATATTATTTTTTTTTTTTTTTCCGCTCAGAATTGCAGAGAACTAATTACACAGATGAAGACAAAGGAAAATCTACACACAAAGACACAGGACATAAATACAGTACGACATGCCCTTTACACCACACTGATGTGAGTCAACGGTTGTTTTAATTAATAGATGAAAAGTGTCAGACAGTTGGGTTTTCACATGCTACAGTATATGTACCTTTCAGTGTTCATTTTTTCAGAGTTGCGGAGGCTAGATTTTTTTTTCTTTATAGCAGTAAGCAGACAGGTCATCTGTTTGTTAGTTTAGCACAGGCTTCCACTGTGCACCTGTTCAACATCTTCACTGGTACCATACTGGACCTCATGTTGTATTTTCAGTTAATGTAAAATATAAAACAAAATAAAATGATAATAGTTGTTCCAAATCCAACTGACATAATGTCCTTGTTGACCAAGAAAAATCAGCTAAAGTATATTGACAATGCTGCATTTATGTCAAATCAGTGTTACCATAATTAAAGTCTCTCAACATTTAATAGTGTTCATGCCAACATCCAAGTCATAATTTTAACTGGGGAAAATATTTCTGAAAGCTCAGATATATCCAGCTTGGCAGTTACTAATACAGAAGTGCCTAAAAAAGCTTGCCTCATGACACCCTCATTTTATGTATACAGAGCTAATATTGTCAGTGCAGTTTTAACCCACCCTATTCTCTACCATACCACCAGTTCTGCAGTTATAGAGATGTCTGAAGTGAACGCTCATGTCGTAAACATGGAAATCTTTCTCATCTCTACCATCCTTCCTACAGAGACAGTCCTCCCAAAAAAAGGGACAGCATCAGCTGTTTGAACAACATATGTTTACAATGAAATGACAGAGCCCTCTTGGGACTGTAAGAATTGTGACTGATGTTCCTTTGCAGCGAATGAGGAAACAGTGTGGTGTTGTTATAGAGCAACAAAGTTGCAAAGAGGTTTGGGTAGTTGGACTTTGGTAAATGAGTGAACTGTTTGCTTTGCGCTTCTTTTTGCGGACAGTCAACATGACCATGACAAATCTTTTAGTAAAGGGTGTGTGTAGGAAGAGACTGAAGGGTAGGAATCAATATCAATATCATGGTGTCTTGTAATGAACAAACCATGCAAGAGGGCTCTGGGTCTGAACCCTGGTACACCTGGGGAGTTTTCATGTTCTCCCTGTGTCTGTGTGGGTTCCCTCCGGTTTCTCCAGCTTCCTCCCACAGTCCAAAGACATGCATGTTAATTGGTGACTCTAAATTGGCCGTAGGTGTAAATGTGAGTGTGAATGGTTGCTTGTCTCTATGTCAGAAGCATGCTGCTGTTAAACATTTCTGTTCATTTTTAATTGCAAAATAATTTCTGCTGGTTCAGCATATTTGCCAGATCACACTTCAGTGGTGTGGCAGTTTTAAAAGAAGAATCTCAGGTATACCAGGACAGAGGGGTTTCAACCCTGAGTTGGAAAATGAGGCGTTTTCACAGAAAAATTGATTCCTAGCACTACCCAGCTAATTAAAAGCAACCTACCACCCTGTTGCCATCCTTTTCCTCCTTATACAGAGAGGTCAGCAGCAGTGGCAGCTCTCAGCCCAGGGAGCAGTGGGGGGTGTCCCTTAACTTGCCTTAATTAGAGAAGGATAAAAGTGCACCAACGGAGAGAGGATGTGGAAGAAGGAGAGTTATAAGGCAGCGTACATCTTCATATTACGGTGAATGGGAAAAATGGCATGTTATTGTTTTTTTTCAACTGATGGCCCATTGTGATGTGTTTCTATAGCTGTTGGCATCTTCACCGCTTCATTCCATAGAGAACATAAACAATCAGATGGCGAGGGAGCTGGAAATCCTCCCCTCATAATCTCAAGCCAAGAACCACAAGCTGAAATCATTTCAAACCAATGGGACATTTGGGATTAACTAAACACAAAGGACTGCTTTTCTTCTCCTGTCTTCCAGCCATAATTTGATTTGTGTGTGCCAGCCATTGAGGGGCTGTATGCCAGATCAGTCTGCACAGGCCAATGAAGGCACAACTCAACAGTTCATTGAATTTTGGGGCAAGACAAGTCCCCCCTGGTGTTTTCTGGGAATGCTGCCTTACAAAAGAGACATCCCAGGAGGTCACAGAGGGTGACATTCATACTTCCTCAGAGGAAATAAAGACATGCTCTGTCTTTTACAGTTGGCTGCATCTGAAGTAAAATCACACATTTGGATTTGCTGACACTTTATATATTTACAATTTTAACAGCTGATCAACCTGTTTACCTTATTTTATCCTGAGCCTTTCTGCTTAATGCATCCCCTTTTATGTAGAGGTGTTTACAACAACTCACAGAACTGATAGACTCAAGATTGATTAACAGGACGTTTTATAGAAATATTCCCTTTCATTTGGTTGCTTTCATCGTTATCACCACTGGACAGCTAGGAAATGACTGTTAAACTGCGCTCAATCATTCAGGAAATTAATTAAAGGCAGCCTAGTCTCTCTGGGAGAGTACCTGGCACTCAACCGAAGACCACAGCTCGCAGGAACTGCTGTTCAAAAAACAAAAGGGAGAGCTTTGCCATGTGTATCACACAGTCAAATGTTGCTGTGAGCCTGCCCATTTGTAGTAAGTCATAAAGAAAATTATGAAACCTGTCTATCAAAAGAAATTAAAAATCCCGAAAAAAGTGCACAATTAAGCAATGGGCGCGGCAACGGCCACGTGTGTTGCTGCTGGCTAAAATTACTGACATTAAACCGCGACAGGTTACGTACGCTTTTCACAAAATATACTGAATAACACAGAAACCACCTTCGTGCACATACACAGCCCTTTTCCTCATTCTAGACTTAATCCTTTCACCATATACCTGGGTGAGCTTTTATGATGCTTCACTGAAATGCCTTTCAATGACTATTCGTTCAATATTCACCTTGTGCCTTGTATGTATTGTGCACTAATGTCACCACTCAATAGTCTGTGGCTACATACCCAGGACAGATGTTTGCTTCATATATGCTTCATGTATATGTTTCATGTATAGACCTGAGCATTGGTTTTCCAAAGCAATGGAGTAGTGTTGTCACTCGCCCTGTGCTGCCCTGGGTGTAGCCGGAGCCTTTTCATTGACATGCAAGTTAAGCCATCTTGTTGTCTGTTAACTGTACCACACTGGGTCTTCCAGAGAAATCATAATGCAATAGCCAGCATTTTGATTGAAGAAAGTTGTGCGTTGAGGCGCGAACTCTGCGACCTGGATGCGTACCGCCCACCCTGGTGTCCTTCATTTCTCGCTTCCTTCTCTGTTGTCCTCCTCCTTAGCCAGGCCAGCTGAATATAATCAAGTCCTGCAGCTTATAGAAGAAAGAGTGGTAAGTTATTGGTGGGGAGAGCAGGCATTTAACCTGCTCTGTGTCAGTGGGTGAGGGATTTGATGTATTATGTCACGCATTATCATCTGAATGCATTATCATGGATAGTAAATTTAGGTTTGAAAGCCCTCGTTATTTTTGTATTGATTTTGCTTCACTTCACCTGTGGCTGAGCTCCAAGTAATCCCACTTACTGTTTTTGTCTAAGCTGTCTAGCGATGTAACATTTTGTTGATAGGAAGGGACAGGAAAAACAAATAGATTTTATTTTTCCATTTAGATGTTCTCTTTATTGCTATTGTTTTGCTTTCATGGCATTGGGCAATAAGTATGAATGATGTTTCACTAGACGCTGACCAGCATGGTGTTAATCCCTAATATGTTGAACATAGCTGCCATCCACTCGAGCTGCAGCTTATTTCTAAATATGTATTACCGTGTGTTGTGCTGCAGAAAAACACTACAGCACAGAAGCTCAGTCCATCAATCTAAGAGGCCAGACATTTTTCCTCCAACCCTGTGTTGGAGGATTTTATATTTACTCCCCATCCTGAAGAATATGTTTATAGGCTCTTTTTCTTACTGTCCTGTCTCCCAATCCCTCTCCCTAAGACAAGGGTCTGACAGACAGTGCGTGCTCAGCTTTCCTTGCAGGAGTCGTGATGGATGGCCACTCTGGCTACTCTGGCCTTGCTCACCAGGAGCGGCCATATTTCTCCTTCACTGCTGCGTAGACCTGCATCTACATGAGGGACTGTCAGGGATGCTGCTCTGTGAGCTCAGCAGGGGCAGGGAGGCGCGTTGAATGTAATGGAATAACAATCTGATTCAAAAGATCACATCATAATCTGTTGTAGTTACTGTAAATATGCAGTAATCAAGATCACAAACCACTTATGATGCTTCAGAGTGATTGCACTATTCAGCTAGCAGTAGCATCTAAACTGTGGAATGTTTCATATATTGCAGAATTGCAGATTAAAGTGAGCCATTTAACTGAATGCTTTTATGAGAGTGTGACGTAAATTAACAATTCTAGTAGCATCACCGGTTACAATTTTCTGCAGGTAATCAGCACTTTAAGTAATTGCCTTTGAGTGTAATCCTCCTAACCCTCATAACCGGTTCTGCAGTGAATGGTGGGCTGGTTGGGGTTGGTGGAATATGTGGGGGGATGGATGGATATGTTGAGGTGGAGTATTAGCAACGGGATGACCCAAGGGCCTTATTGGAGGCTACTGCTCGGTCATAGAAGATAACGCTGATTCACTCTGCATGGCAGTCGCTGCTGCTGGGTCAAATGAGAGAGAGAGAGAGGATCTGTCATTGATCCTGTGGCATTAGCCTGGGCTGCAGTCATAATGAAGCGAGTACTGTGTGCTCTATGTATGTGTATGTAACTTACAACTCCTGTAAATATCTGCATCACCAAGGTGTTTATATACGCTCATTAATTCTTTCGTGTGGACACAAATAAATGCTCAAAGCATGTGTGCACATCCATGTGTTGTGTCTGTGTATCCCCAGATAGCCTTGTGAGCATATTTGTAATGTATTCTGTTTGTGCAGGTGTGTGTGGTGCATATGTGTGTGTTACATGTCTGTGTGTGAACATATTGCAGGGTATGCATTGTCATAGTGTGAGTACACTGTGTATGTATTTCCACAACAAGATGCATGTTTGTGTGTGTGTGTGTACAGTGATGAAGCAGGAGAGGCTGCTTGGCGACTCATCCATCATTTCCCCTCCTGACCCTTGATTGCCCTCAGAGGGCGTCGCTGTCACCCGGTGACATTAAATCATTTGGACTAGAAAATGGTGCATCCCCAGTGTTGGCGCGTCGTGCCTCCCCTACAGCCAACCAGCCAGCAGGCGCGCCAGTAGCAATCCTCTATCCGGGTCTCAGACTTGTTCCCTCACGGTCCAGCTTTACATCACCGGTATCCACAGGACAGACTATATCAGAGCAGCTCTATTGAAGAGCCCTCGTTTGTCCCCGCGGCCGTTTAGTGGTTAAATCCCAGGCAGGCTGCCACCTTCTCATTTCCACCTCACTGGATAACCTTGGAAAGGTGGGTGGGGAAGCAGATGTGAGAAGGGGGAGAGATGAGACCATTTGGTGTCGCTGTCTCTCTGCCACATCCCGCATCTCTCCCTCGCTGGTGTACAGGGTGAGTCAGCATGAGAAACTGCAGTATAGCAGTCCAATCAATCTGTTTACACTCTGAAGAGACAATGCCAACACGGTGCCACCAAGCCACTGCTAGTGCTGCTACTGCTGCTGTTTCATGACCCAATGTGGTGTATGTGTGTACATGTATCCTCCAACTCTCTTCGTGGATTTGCCTGTGCAGGACAGCACTAGCAAAGATAGGGCAAACTTTCACTGCTGAGAGTGATAGTTTTCATGGTCAAGGAGACACGCTGGGCTATGAATTTATAATCGAGCAAGAGATGAGGGAATGAGGAAGAGGAAGCAGTCTGTCAGATAGTGAGAAAATTGTATGCTTGTATGATGTTTTCCAGTTCCAGACCAGTGTGTGCTGCTGCACTACAGCACGCCGGGTGCAGTACTCAGTGCCCCTTTCTTTCTCATCAAGAGTTAGAAACAGAGTGTGTGTGGTGCATGGATGTATAAATATGTGTATGAGTCTGTATTTTAAGTAGTGCATTGTTTGTATTGCAGGTAGGCTCTTCTCTAAGCACAATTCTCTGAGGACAACCTACACATTGCTGATATAAACAGCCAGATCTAAAACAATCACATTACTTCATACTCTGAAGCACACAGAGTGGGTGCTATTTAACATAGACACAAGAAGACACAGACTGTTAGTGCAGACACTGATAAGCACATAAACGCATGCAGACATAGCTCAACCACCAGCTCTCTTATGTAACTGCAGTCACCACATTTTAGTGTCATTCCTCCCAAAACGACACCTTGTTGTTGGAGGAGGGGAGGGGATGAGAGGGAAACAGAAGCAGGGAGATAAAAAAAAAAAAAGGAGAGAGACAGACATAAAGGGAAAGAACAGAGGGACACCGGGCGAGACAGACAGAGGAATATGAGCAGGAAAAGAGGAGTTTGGGGATTGCTGCACGTCTTCCCCCCTGCCATACTACTGTGTCTGCAGCTAAAACAGTTGCTTATCAGTCCTGCCACAGAGAAAAACATGCATGCACTGTATACGCACATATCTACTGATACATCAGCAGTGGAACACACACAGACACACACGCACAGCTTTCCCTCAATAAGCCTCCTTTCATAGATAACCCCTCTCCAGCTGACAATAGCAACAATAGCATAAATCCTGATCCCAACAACAACAACAGCGATGGACAGCCGCGTCCTTCACTGAACCCACGTCAGCACATTCTCCCTTCTCTGACTGTTCTCCAAACCCATCTTTTTATTTTGAAAAGGATCACTTTCCAGAGAAGCAAGCATCCTGTTAGGACATGTCAGGTTGGTGGCCAATTGATCAGTCTGTTGTGTCACTTGAGATCAATTGCCATCCTTCCTCTTCTATTGAAGATCTGGTTTCTTCCACTTGCCTGTAGCAGCATGCCGGCCGACCTCATATTCCCACCTGACCTCACCTTTCCCATAAGTCAGGCTGAAGGTCACATCTGTTATTAATTTGTGTGACCTTGTTGACTGTAATGTCCTATTGAGTAGTGGCGTGCCTGTATTGTCTTTCATACAGCCCTGAGAATAACTTCCTTCCTGTGTAGGGATCAATAATGTAGTGCAGGCCATAAGAAATAGTACGCCATTTGCCTTGCAATAATGACAGGAATCATGGAGAATATATGCTAGCCAGCCTAGAATCAATAACCCTAATGTAAATGTAAACTCTTCCCTTCCTGTTTCAGTGACAGTATTGTGGTTTGTTTATGTACATTTCTATACACTAAAAGCAGATTTCTGTCTGAGAAAGCTACACTGAAGGCATTTTACTGTGTAGGGTTACAAATATCACTCACTTTTCTTTTGAGCATCACAGCCAAGCATTATGATGCAGTGCTCCATGGCCTCTTATCACAGCCTCTCACCATGAAGGAATGGTGAATAGCACATTTCAATCATTCTGTCACGAGAGAACTATAATCTTTTTCTTCTGCGAGGCATATGTCCTTCCACTTCTAACTAATCCTTATTATGCCTCAGAAGCGAAGGTCATTGTCAAAGCCGAGGGGTGATTAAGTTAATCCACTTGTTTTCTGAATCCGATTTACCTCATTTTCCAAACTAGGGAACAATGTTCTGGCACAAAGACATCAAGATGATAGTGCGGCACGCATTAAGGAGGAGGACCCCTACACTGGAGAGGCTTCTATTATCTGTCTAAATCATCTGCATCCCATTCTGCTTCCCAGTTCTATCAGCGGATTTCTAATGACTGCATTCAAAGCTATCTCTGCCATATGGAGAGTGAGAGTGAAAGTGAGAGGGGAGCACCCAAGTTAAAAACAGCATATTCATGAATGGATCTATGTCGCTGCAGTATGAGCCACTAGCAAAGCAAGGCACAGCGCCCTGGTGAGCAGGAGCCCTGTGCTGCGGCCGGCCAGCCTCAGTGAGTTACGCAGTGCAGTGGCATACAGTTGACTTCATTAGCAGGGCCCTCCCTTCAAGGGGATAGGTTATTTACTACTGCACCAGGCACAGACAGATGCTCCACTGATATTATACTATAGAGATTTCTGCAAGAACAAATAGGTGTGCATAAGTGGGTGAATGTGTGTGTGTGTTCAAGGGGTAAGGCTGTTTGTATCCCTTACAGGAGGCACATCAAGTTTATGGAAGTAAAGAGATTAAAATGTATGCATGTGTGATTGTTTTTAACTGTAACTCTATATGTAAGCTCACATCCATGGATGGTAAATGTCCATGCACGCACATTATTATATTATGTTATATGTACACATTCATCCGTATGTCATGCAAGTCTGCATTTATGAGTATTTGTTTATAGATTTATTAGTGTGTGTGCCTTTCAGTACATTAGCCATTAGCTGCCCCCTGTCCGATCCCATCACTCTCCTCTGCCTTATCGTCTTGTGGCGTGTGGGCTGCTGTTAGTAGTAGAGAGAAAGGGAACCAGTGTGAGAGAATAGAGTTGGCAACACACAACACTCATATTTTCCCAATTATAGACACTGTTTGGCTCACAGACATTATTTTCATTTGCAACAGAGTTTCTACAAAGGACACTCAGCACAGATGAACAGGTATCGTGTATGCGAGGCATTTTTTTTACTGTAATCACTTGTCTCCCAACACAGTCCCAAGGCTGCAACTCAAGTCTGAATGCAATTGCCAACGAAAGAAAACCCCAGGGGAAAACAGGAAAAAATTTCAAACTTCAGTTTCAGCTTACATTTTCACGAGATCATGGGCTTGAATGGCATTACAGCACACTATGTTTTCAGTCTTTACTTTACCTTTGAATGTGTTCCACTATGCAATTACGGAAAAGCAGTGAATGATGGTTGTAAAGTATGTGATATTTAACCTCTTCAAGCTTCTCGTGTACAGTAATAGTCTCTGCATGGGCCTTTACTAACCTGGCAACAAATATTTGTTTTTATTGTCATGCACTGACTTTTCTAGTTTTCCTCTCCTATAGTAGCTACACACAAACACTCTTGTCTGATGTTACAAGTTATCGGCCTGTCTCTGATGAAACATCAACTAATTAGCGAACCAACAGGGGAGATCATGTTGTCCAAGTTCCCATGGCGACATTTTTCTGACTGCTTTTTTTGTCCAAAAAAAAAAAAAATCCAGATGCTCCAAATAATTGTGCATCTAGCAACAATAACTCTGCAAACTCTCCAGTTCAAAAATACAATTTAATTAGATGCAAATTGAACAGCAGTGAAAAGCAGTTACCTTACTTCTTAATGTTCCATATGTGTTAGTGTGTCTACTCAGTTATATGCTCATTTTTGTGACTGAAGCCAATTTTTTATAAAGGTGAAAAGGTGTTTCTGGTACAGTTTTTCTTCACTAACTGCAGTAATAAAATCATCATAGAATCTGTAATTGAATTACAGAGGACTACATGATTCTTGTAAAGTATGATGTGGGCCGTAATATCCAATATATGAGATGGTGGATATTTATTTCCAATTCTCTCCCGACCTGCAGTATGCACATGAAATGGGCCCCAACTCTGCCTGAATTTGTCAAGCCTTTTGGGAGCTTGGGCTTGGCTGCAGATTTTCTTTCACATTGTGTATCACAAGCATGAGGCAAGAGAGGAGAGGAAAAGACAGACTGAGGAGGCAGAGAGGGAGACAGAAAGACAAAGACATAGAGGCAAAAAGAAAGGGAATGTGATTGAATGTGGGGCAGACAAATAAACAGACAGCGAGTTAACAGGAAGGAGAGGGTGAGGCACAAGTGAAAAAAAGTGCAGATGTTTAAGAGTGTTTAGCAGATCCTGTTGTGAAGCTCTCAGTCAGTCATAATAAACAGGCCTAATTCACAATTAAAAACACCTGGAGCCCCTCTATCACTTATTAAGTCAAGCTTATAATCATCAGATGGGGGGGGTGCTGCAGATCTAACAGTACTGTTTGTGTGTGTGTGTTACTCCTCTCCTCTCTCGTCTGTCACTCCCACAGCTTTGCAAATTAAGGTGTGACCGAGCCAGAATGAGATCTCTCCATAGCCAGAACAAACACCATAATAGGCATTTCCAGCACAGACCCTATTATTTTTCTGTGACGGGTGTGCTGCACTTCATATGATGTTGGTGTTTTTCTTATCAGCTCTGGTTCCTCATGATCTTCCCTTCAGAGACACCCACATTTTCCCCCAGAAGATTTGAATCATAATGTTCTTGTCCCTTCCTGTAAATGTCTTACTCCTACGCTTAGCAGTAAATGATTATATAACTAAAAAAGAAAGGAAAAAAGCTTGATTGCTTTTAGGTGAGAAATGCATAAATGACACATTTGTTTGAAGAAAAATTGGTGCAGATCAGGGTCACCTGAGATGAGCTGCTTTTCACTTTTGACTATTTTTAACTATTTTTGACCCTCTAGCTTTAGAGACAGGTTGTATTTCAAAGCCATCAAACAATGAAAGATGATTCTTATGTCTGAAAATGGAGATGTGAAAAAGTCATACTTAAAAATAATGTCTGAGCCACTTGGGTTTTTGGGGAGCAGCCTTTAATAGACCTCTGATGTTGGTGGAACAACTGGGTAGAACCTAAGATAGCTGTCCCCATTTATTTAAATATCTGAGGGGGAGTAAACTGTACAAGGTTAGAAGAAGTAATGTTTCTCCCTCTTGGCTTTGGACTATGAATATAATGCAGCAGGTTGGATGAGGTGTGTTTAACTTGGATTCATTGTGAGAAAGGCCAGAGACTTGGCGTGAAAGCTCACGAAATAAAGGGTGCTTTTATCTTCTCTGTTGTTCTCCACATTTGTGCTTGCAATACAGTTTCTGGTTGTTTATGTAGCTGGCCTCTGGAGCTAGAGCAAACTACGGTCAGCAGAACTTTGAAGTCTTCCACTTTTCTTCGTTGCTGGATTTCTTTCTCCCCTGCAGCCCACCACCCAGGGTTTCTATGTGTCCACTTCATTTGGCAAAGCAAGTTTGCTAAACAAACCCTTTGAACTCTGCCTGACTTAGGCTCATTTAGTCGAGAGAGCAGAGGGAATAATCCATCCCAAGATGTAGGAGTCGCACCAATCTAAATATTTTATCACCTCTGATTCTGGAAGATGGCTGAGTCTGAAGCAGGGAAGAGGGAACTTTAGCTGAACTTCATTTCTGGAAAAATCCCATGACTGCATCCACCACGATTAAGGCTTAAATTAATTATTACGGAGCATTTCATTAGAGAAAATAAAAAAGTATATGCCAGGGGCAGCTTAATCGCAGCCCATTTCCTTGCTTTATTGTTTTCTGAGCGACTGTTCGTGATGATTGAGGCATGCTGGTAGTGGCCAGTGTGGGAGTCGATCCTTATCACTGGAGTTCTCATGGCTTTTGCCAGATGGAGCTCTTGGTGGCAATTCCTGAGCTACAGCACAGTTAAGTGGGAAGTGTGGCACACTGATGATAGAGAGCCTTAATGGTTTTAAGTGTTAAACCTTGTCTCCCCACACGTTCCTTATGGGCTATTGGAGTTTATGTTAATTAGCTTGTTTAACAGCCCAGCTGACCTTTTTTTGGTCTGTCTAATATGTTCTTCCTTGAATCCTGCTGCCTAGAAATGATTACAGGTACTTTAATCAGGGATGAGTATGAGTTTGGGTTTTTAAAGAACACCATTAGCTAAAAGACTAGACCCTCAGGATTCCCTCCCTTTTGGTGGATTTACACAGACTTTTGTTAACCCTTTCCCCTACAAGTAAGTTAAAGTGCATCTGTTCAGGACCCTGGCTATCCAACTAAATCAGTGTCTGCTTTGAGACTCAGCCTGTCCCTACAAATTATCTCTTGCCTCACCCTGGGAGCTGGAGCGCAATGATCCATTTGAGCAAGAGCGACACCTCCCCCATTACTCTCAGATTGAGCTTGGCACCCCTCACACTGCCACGCTGGTCGTAGACAGGGCAGAGTGGAACTCATTTGTGTGGAAGAAGGGGTGTTTAAGCGCATTAATCTACCCTAAATGGATAAATCTGGTAAATTTGAGCAGCAGCAGCAGCATCCTAATCAGACAAGACACCATTTACAAAAGCTCAATTTACAAAAGCCATTGCATCACCGACACATCTTGGAAAATTAGCCAGGTGAATAGAGAACGACAGCAAAGCCTAAGACTCCGACATGACTGATTATAAGATGATTTAGTGAGTGAAAAGCGGTTTTGACTCACTGAGAGAGCCATTGAAGACAAGCCTCAGAGGGTAACAGAGTGTGGTTTATGTTGTTTCATCCTTGCCTATCTCTGAGGAGAAGGAAGGAGACGAGGAGTCTGCATAGCTCAAGGTGTGTGCTGTTACTTATTGAGAGGGCAGGCAGAGATCGAGATCAGAACTCTGGTCAATAAAACACCATTTCCTACAATAACTTGTAACTCCTTACTTTGTTTCCTCTCTCTGTCTCTGTCTATTGTTCTTCAACCATCATCTTTCACAGTGTGCCAAAAAATTTGTCGAATATAATTTCTGCAATCAAACAATTATGAGAACAGTCTCTGCAGAACGGATAAAGTAGAGAAGGAGCCACATCAGGCCCCGGAGGTGCACCAGATCAAGCTTTGCATATTTGACACAGTTTCCATTTTACTTCTCTGGAAGCCACTGATTCTGACACCTCAGCTCCACTTCATCTGCATAACCGCTAATTTACTAATCACAATAAAGCTGCTAACAATCCAAGTGGAAATGAGAATGTCTTGATGACAGTGAGTGCAAATCCTCTGGCATGCAATCAACATGTTTTTATTTGTACAGTTTGTTTTTATATATATATATATATATATACTAAAGCTGTTCCCCATCAGTGTTAATCGCTGCCTCTTGGTAAAACTGTACATCTGTAATTCTGCATTCTTGCATAGGTTATCTTTTGAGTTATGTGTTGAATTAGCAATTCATATGAACTGAAACTCCAGCACAGTACGTTAGAATTCTGCTCAGTATATTAAGTTGCTAATTAAAACAATGAAATAAATCACAATTCTTCAGGCAGTTCATTTCATAAGTTAACTCCCTCATACTGAATTGTGCGCAGAATCCATTTTGTTTAGGACGTCACTTAGCTGGTATGTTAACATGGAAGAAGAAACCTAAGAGTGTTTAACTTTAGAGGCCTGTGAAGGCCCAGTTGGATTCACTAAATGAGAGGCCAGGGGGCTGAAGGAATCTGGTTTCTCAGTCACTGATGGGCTAAGATAGGTTGGATGGGTTGGGTGCCAGATGTTTGTGGACATGCAAGGAATATGGCAGGGCTGGCCCCTTACAGCACGCTGCAAAATGTGAAAAAGCTTGGCACAGTCAAGGCAGCTCTCTCCTTGGCACGGTATGCTTGTGTGCAACCTTCTCCATCTTAGTCCTGCCCTTCTTCTCCCCGGCCTCAGTCCCAGCCCCAATCCAAAGACATTTGTTTCTCATGATGTCACGTTTAACTATTTCACTTCTTTTTCCTTGCTGTTTCTTCTCCCCTCTCTTCCTTCCTCCCTCTTGTCTGATGTTGTGATTTATTAGAGAATGTCAAAGCATATTTTTCTCTCTAAAAAGAAACCAAAGCTATAGACACATACTTTAAGATATGATATTAGTTCACTACAAGGGTATGATATTGTTGTAACACATGCTTATAAAACAAACAACCTTATTTGAATTCAAGTAATGGAAAGAAGGAAGCTAATCAAGGAAATTAGCAATCACTGTCATGACTGCAGCTCCTCTCACTTTTTGCTGTATTGGCATCCGGTGGATCTTTGCAATCATCTCAGCAGTGGTTCCTATATAATCCTGATTGGCTTTTCCATCTCAAAGTGCAGAATCAACTATATTACAGGTTTAACTAATAGTAGTTTAACTGCCAGCAATTGATCCAATGAAGAAGATAGATTAAATGAAGGTATGTGTCCACTGCCCACATTCGTCTTGCTGAGATGTCTGGTCTCAAGGTTGTTAGTCCTCTTGGCCCTTGGTTATTTCATCCTGGGTTTATGGCATAGCATTTTGCTAACTTATCACTATCCTGCCTAAGGGGTCAACCAGAGGGCTTGATCGGTGACCTTGCAGGTCACTTCAATGACGGATGGCCCGTTAGCGTCACGGGGAGCACCCATGCGTCCCTGAAGCTGATTAAAACAGGTTGATGGGCATTATTTACTGCATGGCCCTTGTGTATGTGTGTGCATCTGTGTGTGTGTGTGTGTGTGTGTGTTGTGTGCTCTGTTTACATGTGCATTTGTCTCAAGGACTCTGGCCCCGGCAGGTTCTTGGCCTCATAGCCCCCCTCTCATCCCCCATCCCCCAGTTGTACAATGGATCATGTGAGGGAAGGAGAAAGGGGCAGGGGGAGGCAAAGATGGCTGTCATTTCTTTCTGCTGGATGTGTCACCTCTTTAGCCTTGGTGAATAGCTGGTTGAAGGTTGAGGGCTGCTGACATACGCTCGGACCATGATATGCCAGAATGTGCTGTTTGTGTGTGCATTGGGGTGTTCATGTTTTGTGTGGTCTATTAGCACATACTGTATGTCTTTGCACGTGCATGCATGCGCGTGCGTGAGTGTATATGTGTGCACCTTAGACGACATTGCTGCTGATGGCTTGTCACTGATAGTGGCCCCACCGTGAAACGAAGGTCACAGTACTCTCTGGGATTCATCTGGCCCTCTCATAGGAGTACTGCTGTAGCTGTCAGCTAATGAGACAGTGGGAAGGAGCAAGGGAAACAGAGGATAGATAAAAGCCCTGAGAGAGAAAGAGAGGGAGGGAAATGGTGTGTTAATGAGAGAGAAGAGAGGAGAAAAGGGGATAGGTAAAGAAGAACAGAAAGGAAAAAGAGAGATTAATACTAGAAGGGCAGAAATATGGAGTCGGGAGATGGACAAAACAAAAAGTGAGAGAAATGAGAATGAGCACAAAAGTAGGGAAAAAAGAAAGCAAGAAATAAACTGCAACAGCAAAAAAGAGGACATCAGATAGAGACAGAGATGTGCTCATGGGAAAACAGCAGACAATGGGGACAAGGGAAGGAGGGGGTGGGGGTGGGGAAGTCAAAGAAAATTAAAAACAAAACTCTACTTCAACTCAAGCAAGCCATAAAATGTACTACCACACAGCAGCAGAGAGCTGTTGCAGAAACAGTATGGGTGTGGCCTCCTGCAGTCTGCCATGCACCACACCTTCCTACAGAGAGCATCCTGCCCTGTCGCCTTCACATCCTCTCTGTCTTCTTGTCTTTCTGTCTGTAACTCACTGTCTTTCTGTTTTGATCCCTTTTTGACTTCTCCTCTTTTGTTTCCCCTCATTCCTTTAGAGAGCTCCCAGACAGTGCCTTGAGGCCACCATACTCAGGAATGATGGATTGGGTCGAGGGTGCATGGAAGCGGAGGGGGTTGCAGAGCACTGCAGTGTAGCATGACTGATGGGAACATGCATTATTTTCCTGGAGGGCTCGGCCAGCGAGGGCCAGAATGTAGTATATCGCTGGTGCACGCTAAAAGGGCCTGCAGCACAAAGAAAGGGGCACTTTTTTAATGGTCATTTTGTAACCCTGAATCATGACCTGCTATTTCTATCAGTGTGTATTAGCTCATGGCAGCGACAGAGGAGGATATTGGCAGATGTTCAAGCCACACTACAACACCAGCTCCTTGATAGTTTGCCGACCAACCCCTATTCTCCTCCACAGACTTCAGAGCAGTTAGTGTGTCCGTAAAAGGCTGCTTGGCTGAGACACTATCCAGTGACTCACCCCCACCATGGGACATCATCCCACACCCAGTTGCCTCGCTGTCATACAACATACATATGCATTACTTCGGCCACCACCTACCTCAGACTCTCCCTGTTTTGTTTTTACTTCTCCAGGGTGAGCGCATGAGGTGGAGTCGTTTACAAAATGGCCATAAACATCCACCCAGCTGCTCCTGCAACGCTTTTAAGTCTTGTCATAATGTTTTAACTTAAAATCAATATTCTGGACTGTGAATTTCCTGCGAGTTGGTAAAAAAAAAAAAAAAACCTCTGTAAATGCCCCATCCATTACACTGTGCCTGTCGTGCTGTGCATATGTACTGTAGCTTCGGCCCAGCTCATTCATTTATAATGAGTTGGTTATGACTCCCCTGAGTCATGCTGGAGACTAGAGTCTTACTGTTCAGTCAACCAGAACCTCCTGTTGGAGCAGGAAAGGCAGGGATGTGCCACTATACAGTGTTAGTAACACAAGAGTGGAGAAATGCTGCTGTGATATTAGCATGTTGTGTATGAGGGGGCTCAAAATTACACTTCTGTTTAGCACACAGCGTTTAGTTATAATTGTAAATTTATCATCACGGAGCAGAAAGGCATAAGAAAACAAAACTCCATCTGTGGAGTTTTTCAAGTGTTTTTGAAGTGAAGCTTAATATGACCCATTTGAGTGAATTTCCTGAAGCCTGAATCTGAAAACTGGCAAAAAGAAAGAAAAAAAAAAGAAAGGCCATGGCTGTCAATGTAGAACTAGGCTTGTTGTCTAAGTAAGATACAGTTTTTAAAAATTAACAGTGCTCATCTTTATAGATGGTACACAGTTATTTTCTTTCAACAAAATCATATATGACACCATTTCCTTAACCTACTTGTCTATAGATGTTTGATTTATACATCTCTAAGTAAGAGCTTTTAAGTTCCCGTCATTCCATTCTGCTTCATAGCTTCCAAGATTTATGTTCAAGTGATTAAGGTATAATTTCATAATGAATATTAGGTACTAAAGGAAGCTCACAAGTCTTTTGCCCTGCACTTCCCCAGGCAATGAGCAGAATTTCTTTATGATCACTGCATTTAGTACATGTCTGAAATTTTACTGTCCAATTTATGCCGCTTGATTCATGTAACTTACATGAAAAGCAGTCAGTTATAAATGAGTATTTGCTCATGACCTCTGTGCTTCATCACATGCTTTTCTTCCAGTCATATACTCAGGTCTTTCCTTTATGCTTTTAAAATGATCTCTGAGGAGACCAGACTGTTGACAAGACAATCAGGGAAACAAGACATCAGACCTTTATCCTTTAATACTTGCCTGTCCAGAGAGAGGATTGAGAGATCATACGTTTGCCTTTGGGCTATATACATAACATTTTGTATTTGAGAAAATTAAAAAATGAAATAAAAATGTATTCCATAATTAAGCTGGCAATGTTGAGTCAAGCAATTTTAAAACTAAATATTATCCAACTGTGGAAGATCGAGAACTCAGCCAGGTCGGGTGGCAATCATTCTGACAGGGAATATTTATAATAATAGTCATAATAATCACAGCAGTGATAGCCTAGATATAGTCTGCCTGTGTCAAATTCACTCTCGGAAAAGTTCAGCAGTTCCCAACCAGTAGTATCAGATTTAACCCCATTTGAGCCCAGTCACGTCAGTGTTTCCATAAAAGCATTGTAATTCAGCAGAACAGAATCCTGTCTTTGAGGTGTTTGTCACTCAGCAGTTGTCGTCACACAGCACTTTAACTTTTACTGCTGCTTATGAGCATTAGTAGACAGATCAGTGAAAAAAAGAATTTACAACAACAAATGGTCCTTGGCTTTAGCTAGGAGTTAATGTCTCTGCCGTTGTTAAAGATACATGTATTTGTTCAGCTGCAAAGAAATGTGTATACCCATCTTCAACATGTCAAGTAAACAAGCCTGGAATTGCATGTGGTCATCTTCTTTCTCTGACAAGCCTACTAAGTGATCTGTTTTGTGATATGTCTACCTACTGTGACTAGTGATATTTTCCTCTGGTTTCAAACTGGTAAATTTTGTTTTCTGCCCCTGAGAATAGTTTTGCAGATGACATGCTTATCTAGCCGCTTAAAAGCTCTCGTTATTTTGGATTACTTGAGCGAGTGCATTACTTTGGCATTTTATTTACTCAGTTATGCTCGGTCAGGTTCAGTGTCACTCATTTGTTTGCCACTATTTTAATGTTTTTTGTATTTTTGATAGCTTGGATGCATTTGCCAAATTGTTTGAATAGGTTCAAGGTTTCCTCAATAATTATATTAACAATGTGTCAAGTCTCATTGCTGTTTAGCCTTACACCAGAACCATTGTCTGTAAAATTCTGTTTTATTACATTGCATTATCCTGTGCCTTAGCCAATTTGCTCTGTACGCAAAACAAGTGGCAACCCATTACGTTACATGTCAGCAGTCAGTGCTCATCTGTAAAAGGATGACTCCATATTTATAATGAAGACAGGACTTAGTGTGAATTCACTTGAGCTGTTGAAGGCACATACTGTTCTACACACTGCTGTCACAGTCCAGCCATCTTCTCTCAGCTTGGATCTTGTGGGACTCTCTCAGGTGTTTTGGAGTCTGGGAACAGGGGCTTTGTGAGGGGAAGAGGGTGGTGCCAAATGACTTAAACCTAAACACTGTGAGAGCA
>BRZM01002853.1:90021-127607 GCA_033238685.1 Lates japonicus | reverse complement strand
GTGTGTGTGTGTGTGTGTGTGTGTGTGTGTGTGTGTGTGTGTGTGTGCTCTGGCAGTAACAACACTGAAAGCGTAACCAATTAGAGGCAAAGTGGAAGTGGAAGGAAAAATTCAATACTTCCGCATTTAAGAAGTACTGTGTGCCAAGTCGCACAATGGAACCTATTTCCATTGTTTGTGCTGTTTTTCTGGTGTATTCAAGTCACCTGCAAGGTAAAACCTTCTTTTTCTACTAATATTTCAAGTTTTTATCTTAAATTCTGGTTGTTGTACCTCAGCAGTAAAACATCATGGTAAAAGACATAAAGGGAAACTAAATGAGCGCCGAGGATGTAGAGAGACAAGACGCCTGTACAAAAATCAAGTTAAATGATGTGTAATAATCAAAATCAGATGGATAAAACAAAAAAAGCAGGATGAAGACGTTTTAAAGATTTAAAATAAGAATATTCAATGAAATTTTTAGGATTAAGAAAAACCAATAATATTAATAAAGTGATGTGTGTGAGTATGTGAGTGAGGTACTCAGTGTAGCTAGAGAGTTGCAGCCTGCATGCTGATGGATGTCATAATTGCTGGCTTTGCCTATATACATTAACAAGAACAGTGAGACTTTTTGTGCTGCTGTCATCAAGACGCAATTAAATGGAAAGTTACCTTCACTGATTTTCAAATGAATATTCAACACATTTAATGAAGTAGATGGCCGTATATTTATTTTTAACCTCTGAGACCCTGTGTCCTAATGTGGGGTTATTACATTTTGGGTTTGCTAAATGCAGCTCTGTTGTTCTCATCAGCTGACACTTGTTTGTGCAATCTAGTGTTGACAAAATCACAACGTGTGTAAAAACAAGATGGTGGTAACATATTCCACAGCCGATATCAAGATAAAAGTATAAGAGGAACAAAACCTAAATCAAAATTTATGGTTGAAACTTGTCACTTTATGCTCAGTAACATTTGTTGTTTGATATGGCAACAAATTTGACAAGACAAGATGACAACAGGACATTACCATTTATATTACATTTTTCAGCTTTCTGGATGCTTATTCATTATTCCAACGAAGGACAAAAAGTGAAGTGAGTGCTGCTATTTGTTATACAGTAAAATAAACCTGTTGTCCCCGTATGCCGACTTCATTTTGTTTTTTTTAAAATTACTTCCTGTTCAAAAACGTGGTTCAGTTTTTATAATAATCAGATCTAACTGATCCTGAAAAGCTAGGAGAAATAAAATATACATACAAAATCAACGCTTAGGCCTTGGGAGGTTAAGTAGTTAGGGAATTACTGTAATTCAGGTAGTTACGGAATTAAAATGAATTTACATAGTAAAATCATACTACAGAGCAATGTGGAAAAAAGGAACTCACACGTGGAGGATGTGGTCTGGTTAAGCATGAGAAGAGCTGCTGCTGCATCACAGAGAGGCACGTACATGTGTATATTTCTTCACACAAAAACTCACCAGCAGAAACCTGAACTACTGCAAGCCTTTATATGATCAGTTCATTTTATTATTCATTTTGATGATGTGAACAGATTTATTCTAGAGTAACTTTGAATAACTAACTTGTCTGACCACACAGATGTATGATATGTACTATACACTCCTTATACCTAAATGCAACACAAACAATTCATAAAAGACTTTTTTCAGCTTGGGAAAAAATAATGGTCATATATAGTTAAAATAAAGGCATTAGAATAGTTAGAAAGAGCTATCCCAGATTCAAGGGACCCTATAAGGAAGACCTCTGCATGAGATTTTGGCTGATCTATGGGAGCTAAAGAAAAAACAAAACAAAACAAAACACACAAACAAACAAAATGAATGAATAAATAAAAAATACATTTTAAAAATCAAACTTGGGAGAAACTGTTTAAAATAGTGGAAAAGATAATACATTACAAAAACAATTTTGCGTCAGGTTGTACATATATTATTAATACATTATAATGAAGTAAATATGACTGTGGCGTTTTTGTGATATGGGATGTGCAGAGGATGTTAGAGGAGCAGGAGCATAAATTCACAAAAGGCAATTTTTGAAAATATTTGAAAAAAGAAATGTGCTGGAATGACTATGTTTGCAATGTCATTAAAGGGAAAGTAAAATGTAAACACATAACTAAAAAAGACTAAAAGGTTTTTAGAGGAGAGGGAATGGATAAACTCTGCAGTGTTGAAAGAAAAATAAAGACTTTGAGAAACAACTCACACTTGTTAGGCTCACTTTCAGCTGTCTCCTCTATCATGCAGCCAGTTGTACTAAGACACTGAGCCAGTACAATGAATGAATATGTTTTATAATCCTGCAGATACTTCAAAAGTTTGAACTGATGATCCAATGTGTCAGAAATAAAGAATGGATATGAAGTAACATTCAGTACTGACTAAAAAACTATACACTGTTTGTGATTTTTATTGTATCATGTGTCTGTTGTTTTTACAGGGTCCAGTGCTCTGACTCCTGTGTTTGTGCAGAAGGGAAAGGATGTTCTTCTGGAGTTCATGAAAGCTGATGTTCCTGAGGACTTTGATCTTCTTTCATGGACATTCAACAAAAGTGACACTTTAGTAACATTTTCACCTGGTAGAGAACCAAGAGTCTATGCTGCTTACACTGGAAGGGTTGAGCCTTCTGTGAAAAATTACTCAGTGAAACTGAAGAATCTACAAGAGGCAGACAGTGGAGTTTATACTGCACGAGTGACCACGGATAAAGAGCAAACAGTAGCTGAATACAACATCACAGTTCAAGGTAGGTTTGTTAACATTTCAGACACTGACAGAGAGAATCTGCTGCCATGTTTCTAAAACGTTTCACATCTGTTTCTCCCTCAGATCCAGTGTCTCCAGTTGAGCTGAAAAAAAAAAACTCTGTGTCCAACAGCTTAGACTCCTGTAACCTCACTGTGACCTGCAGCACACAGGACTCACATCACATCAGCAGCACTTTGAGATGTGACAACCAAACCTGCAGTCAGGAGGGAGGAGAGAGGTCAAAGGTCACAACCTCTGGTGCTTCTCTCCTTGTCTACCTGGTGAATGACTCAATCATCTGTAACCATAGCAACCAGGTCAGCTGGACCAAGGACAGTAAGATGATTGAAGAGTTTTGTACCAGATACGCTGGTGAGTCTGACACACAAAATATATATATATATATATATTTCCAAGTGATAAAGTTCTGAACATGACTCCGTCACACTGTCAGGCTGCAATGTTGAAATACAAACCAAGTTTTGTTTAAAGGGAAATTAAATGATGTATTGTATTGAATAGATAATTAAATGACTGCCTAACCTGCTCGTTTTTGCAGATGCACTTTCACTGTGTATGATATACAGTATACTATTGTTCTTACTGAGTGAGGGACAAATAGGATCGTCCTTAAAAACTTGAACTCAGTTCACCCATAGCATGTGTGTTTATTTTAAAATTACCATTTGTGGTGCATATGACTGCTTTGGATTATATTTTTTATTTTTCAAATGATGAGTCTTATTTTTAGCCAGCACACATAACATTGCTAATATTTGGTAGATTATAAAGTTGAACTAGACAATGGTCAGTGGAAGTTTCTGTTTGTCTCTGATATTCTGACTATAGCTATAGTTATTAACCTCTAGGTTTTATTTGAATTTGCTCGTTCAGTGACTTTTGGAACGCTATTGGTTTTACATTTATTACATTTATTTAGTTCCATTCTTATTACAGTTCAAGTCTGTTACCAAGAAATTAACATGATTAAAACTACAATCTGTCAAAAGCACAAGAAGTGATGCCACTGCAACACACTCTCAGTTATGTTGCGTGACTTTAAGCAGGTTTCTAATCTGATTTTTGTTTTTCTTTACAGCTCATGGAACAGACCGTTACCATGTTCATCCTCCTGTTATTGGTGCTGTTGTGGCTGTCATCATAATTATCGCAGCTGTTGTTGTTTATCATCGAAAAAAAATGAAGAAAAGAAAATGTAAGTCAGAGTGTGCACTGTAACAGAGAATATCAAAGTTAAATCTGCAGATCCTATCAACTCACTTTTAATTAACAGATTCATTGACCCTTCACAGAGTACACAGTATGGATGTGGACTCCACAGCAAATTTTCATTATTTAGCTGTTATGACAAACTTAAAACTTTTATATGTAGGTTTTTATATGTGGTTATTGCATCTTTCTAATTATTCTGTCAACCAAACTGTAGAAAAACAAATTAATCTCCAAACTGATCTGTGGTCTTTATATCTAAACTCATTCATTCTTAACATTCCCAGGCTACGTTCCTGGGGCGAGGAGAGGGTTATGTCTGCATGCATTATTGCCATAGCAATAATAATATCTGCCATAGCACCTTTTTGATATAACCTCTAGGAGTCGCCAACATCACAGAAATATCAAATCCCTGATGATAGGGCCTCCATGGATCTGACTTGTTCCATATCTCAGCAGTTTTTGTGGGGTGTGACAATGTCTAGGTGGATGGTATGTGTCAAAGTAGAGGTGAATGCCAGGACCCACAGTTTTCACAGCAGAACACTGATGATCAATGTTATTCTCTATCAGTGGTTTTAATGTTGTGGCTGATCGGTGTAGGTGTGTGGATGCAGCTATAATAATGTAAATGAAATGCAGTTATGAAGTAGAAATCTCTGAAAATGAAATGTAAATTTAAACAAATTAAGATGTATTCTTTGTGACTGACTTGCAGATGAAAGAGAGAACATTGAAAACACAGTGTATGCAGTTCCTGAGGTAAGTTTTTTTTTTAACATCACTCATACAGTTGTGAGACAAACAAGACAAACAAAGAAAGCAATTGAACAATTCAAAACCAGATTTGAGGAAACAGGCAAAATGAATAAATATTTTTGAAATCCAGGACTGGAGATATACATGCATCATCTGTTGGCTGCCCCGACCTGCACCAGTCACATGTATACCTGTGTAATTTGCATTGTTTCAGACTGTTACACTCTCTCAGCCAAAAGATCTGTTTGAACTCAACTAGAACATTTTTTAGAGACAGTGAAACCATGTTCAAAACCTTACTCTGCTCCTGATAAAAATACACCTAAATACGTGTTTTACAGTCATTTCATACATTTTAGATAAAAATGCAAATTCATTCTAATGTTATGAAAAACAGTTTTATGTAAAAATGGCAGCAACCTTTGCCAAAAATGTTTTCTGTGATTTATTTTAAAGGTTGAATCTCCAGCACAACCTCTGGATCAGAGTCAAACTGATGAAGTTTCGGGTCCAACCTCCACATACTGTATGGTCGGGCCTCACAGTGGAGCAACTGGATCCACTGAGACCAGAGGCAACACTCTGCCAGATAGTCTGTATTCTACAGTAGGAAAATCTTCCAGGGCCTGAAAAAACAGGATCACAGGGCTCCAGACTGAAACCATTTAGTCGCATTTTATAACCACTTTTGGAGACAGTTTGACTAAATTTTATAACAAGGAGCTCCAGAGTGAGGTGCAAATAAGCCCTCATTCTTAGGTTGGGTTGGGTCCTGTATCAAACCACCAGTTCAACAAACATCATTCATGTAAACTTAACTGGTTGAGACAAACCAGCCTCCCAACCTCTCTACCTCTCTAAAAGTTAGTCTGGAGCCCTGAATCGTATTCCACATTCTAGTTTGTATTTAAGTGTTGTCCAAACTGGTGACACACACACACACACACACACACACACACACACACACACACACACACACACACACACACACACACACACACCTTCACATCATGTATCATAGTTTATGTAATGAAACTGCTTATGTGACCTGCTCCAGTAAGGAAAGATATTTTTCCATTTCAATATAAACAGCTGCAAAACTATGAAGAAACGTTACTAAGCATCACACACTTTCAAAACTGCTTTTAGTATTATCACAATTTAAACCATTTGGTACAATGTACATTTAAAAGTCATGAAAAGATGTTTTAGCTGTAGTAGTCTGCTAATTATGGTGTGGCATAAATATATAGGTGCTAAAAATGAGGAAGTGTAATTACTGTTTATGCTGTATGTATTTTATGTTATTGTGTGAGAGAGTTGGTTGAATCTGTGACAGAGTGCAGAGCCATGGAGATGTCTCAGCTTGGGTTACTGGGGCTGAGCCTTTACCTCACATACTCACCAGTCCAAAAGTTTACATTATATTACAGTAAAAAGGAAAAACAGATGAATGCACAAAGGAACGTTACATTAGATGCAAGAAGTTTCAGAATAACAAATATGATGGAGCAATTACATCATGAATATGATGCTGATGAACAAAAGAATCAAGAATGAAAATGATGCATCCTTCTTCTACAATGATTTATAGTAAATGGAAATGTGACGTGCAAAGCCTCACATGATAAAATGTCCTGCAGGATTCTTCAGTTCTTATGCTGTAGTCATTCTGAAATGTGCTTCCCATTCATGTCTATGTGCAACTGGTGAGACACATTTGCTTCCAGTCACAAACTGACCCACTCCCTTGATTGAACTTTGACCCACAAAGGTGTGTGGCTCTCCAGTGCCCTGCTGGTTTGAGAAACAGGTTGGGATTGACATTGTGACGTCTCGTTCAGGAAATGATGTTTGTTCGTCTTCCTGTTAAATATTCACGTGGCAAAGTAAAGCAGCAGAGAAGGAGAGATGCTGTCAGGCTGTAGTGAATGTAAGGACAGTGATGAAGTGCTGCTTGCTGTCGTTAGCCTAGCTATGTTAGCTTGTGTAGATTATGTACCCTGTTTGGTACACTACACTGGTAAATGTTGTCAGGTGGATTTTGGTGTAACTTTGGCTTTATAGACTTGTGTGATTTTATGTGTGTAAACTTGTACCGTTAACCTTTTCATCAAAGAACCAGATATTTTGTAAGGCAGTTGTTGTCATTTGGACTGATGATTGAAGTTTCATGATGAGCCACGCCATAGAAGAGCTCCTGAAAACTGAGATTTTTACTTGCAGAACCAGTGGCATCTGAAACAGATCCTCCCATTTCCTACATTTTGACTTGAGACTTAAATTATTGTGAATATATTATGTACTTTGCTGCGACTCAAGAAGACTGCTCATTACATTTCATTACATTTCAATTATTTCCTGTCACAGATTTGTACTTACTGTTTCTATAGACTTGAATTAACTTATTTTATGCGTTGCAGCTTAAACAGTATTTCAACATGAAACAAATTATTGAAGCACATTATTTTCCTGATTTATAGATATTCTTAGAGGTGGTTGTTTTTAAAGATATTTAAAGGAATACTACAACTTTTTAGATTCAAATACTTGGACCAAACACATACTATATATGTGTATGACCACACGCTGTGTTACATATATTTTAATCAAATTGAATTAAACATCCTCCAAGAACATTGTTTAACATGGTCATGTCCTTACAAACGTGGTATTTACAAAGTGAGCACATTGATTATTGGTGTAATCCATGGATTAAAAAGAATCTGAAGTAGAATTTGTGTTAAATAGTAAAAGATTTCTTGTAAAGAAACATTGTTTACATTCACATTAAGTATTCCTCACAGTGAGTATCATTGAATTCTTACAAAAGTGTTGCATGCATTTGCAAAGCTGAAATAAAAACAAATGAAATGCATTGTTTATATCTGTGGCTTACAGTCTTCTACCTCCTTGCCTACATTTGTTGTGCGCATGCATTCACCACAAAAACAAACAAACAAAAAACTAACATAACATACAACAACAACAACAAACTGCTCCATGCTGCTGTGTACTCTGTGTGGCCAAAAACCACCTTTAACTTTACATTTTCCCAGATGAGAGTATGAGACATATGTAAGAGAGCAGTTTGATTATTTTTGCTTCTTGAGCCTGTTCATGAGATGGACACCAATGACTGCAGACACCATGACGATCAGACCAACAGAGAACACGACTGTCTTCAGCAGGCAGAGAGAAATACCAGCAGAGAGATTCTCTGAACCTGCAACACAACAAACCAGATTGTTTCCTTACAAAACTGACACAGCAGATTCATACAGGCTGTCATACTACAATACAACATGAGTAGAAGATACAAATCTGTCACTCCTCTGACTGTATTTAGATTGCATTTTGGGTGTTTTTTTGTTTACACAAGTAATGTAACTCCTTTACTTCAAAATACATGCATTGCTGTGTGCAATGGGCTAATTCTGGGCTAATTCAGTCATGTTTAAGGACACATGTTCTAAACTCAGTAACTCAGTAACAACAACAGCACAAACTGTAAATTGCATCAGCAAATCAAAAGCAGTTCAGGTTGTCATTAAATTATTTATTTAATCATTGTCATCATTTAATGTCTCTTTCAGGGGTGATTTAGTGATGTTTAGAACGTATTCTCTTGGAGTTTTATTTGGAAATTCCAAATTTATCTTCAAACTCTACATTAATATCAGGAAGTTGTTTTGTGTGTCAGACTCACCAGTGTGTCGGAGACAAAACTCTTCAATCATCTTACTGTCCTTGGTCCAGCTGACCTGGTTGCTATGGTTACAGATGATTGAGTGATTCGCCAGATAGACAAGGAGAGAAGCACCAGAGCTTGTGACCTTTGACCTCTCTCCTCCCTCCTGACTGCAGGTTTTGGTGTCACATCTCAAAGTGCTGCTGATGTGATGTGAGTCCTGTGTGCTGGGTCACAGTGAGGTTACAGGTCTGAGCTGTTGGACACAGAGTTTACTGTCAACTCCCAACTGGAGACACTGGATCTGAGGGAGAAACAGATGCCAAGCGTTTTAGAAACATGGCAGCAGATTCTGTCAGTGTCTGAAATGTTAACAAACCTACCTTGAACTGTGATGTTGTATTCAGCTACTGTTGCTCTTTTATCCGTGGTCACTCGTGCAGTATAAACTCCACTGTCTGCCTCTTGTAGATTCTTCAGTTTCGCTGGTAATTTTTTCACAGAAGGCTCAACCCTTCCAGTGTAGCATAGACTCTTGGTTCTCTACCAGGTGAAAATGTTACTAAAGTGTCACTTTTGTTGAATGTCCATGAAAAGAAGATCAAGTCCTCAGGAACATCAGCTTTCATGAACTCCAGAGAAGAACATCCTTTCCCTTCTGCACAAACACGGGGAGTCAGGCACTGGACCCTGTAAAAACAACAGACACATGATACAATAAAATCACAAACAGTGTATAGTTTTTTTAGTCCAAACTGAATCTTACTTCCACATGTCATATACATTTTATGGTGTTCCAGTCAAATGTCTGTGTTCTTTCTGACGACACTGAATTAACATTCAGGCCTTATTTTTGACCCTGTAACAATCAAGTACAAAATTGCTTTCTTGGTTCATCAAAGGTTGGTAAAATGTACTTTTGCGTGGTTGCTCCTGCTGACCACTGTTAAAGTGTGAACAGACATACTCCAACGTGTATGTTTCTTCTCTAATTAATGTAAAACAACAGCTACCACTATTACAGCTGCTAATAATAATTTCCCACACAGCTTGCCAGGGCTGACCTCAAAATGGTCAATATGTATGTAACTTCTTAAGTTTTTATTTTCTGTCAATACTCTTTTGAAGTTTGTGGCTCCTTGCACATCAGTGACTTTTTTCAGCTTGTAATATAATTACTGAAAACTAGGCTTTTGTTTGTTGCAATTTTCTTAGAACCAGGATCAGGAAGCTGAAGTCATGTTGGCGATGAGAAGTAGAGAAGAACTCCACATCATCAGCTTGACAAAACCCTTCAAGATCAACATTTATGACCTTAAAATGTCATTCCAGACTTCAACTGTTTTAAGTCTGAGCCTATTAAAAATGAGCTAAACACATTACTGTGGTGAAAGCAAAATGAGCCCTCTTTTAGATATTGTTTTGCTATTCATACAAAGCAGCTAACTCTGTGCTCAATGAATCTCTCCTTCCTGACTGCTCTGATAAAAATGCATTCTTTAGACACACGTGTTTGTGCTAATAATAACAAAACATTTAATTAATTTAATAGACTTAACATGTTCATCACTTCTTCCCCTGGTGCTTGCTATTGATCCCAATAAGAGGCTACACATCATTACCATATCTGTGTTAATAACACCTCATTGGTTCTTGTCCTACCTGGTGCCTCTTTACAGACCAGCAGTCCCAGTATCTGAGACAGACCTCATATTCTCTGGTTTCCTTAGAGTGTTCTGTTGAGCTCAGACTAACTACAGGGTTAACGTTTCTGGTCGTTCCTGTCAAAACCACACACATTCACACATTGCACTGACCATGCTAAAAGTAAAAGGTATCTTCTCATTCATTGCTTGATAAGTTATGTTTTGCTGTGTCATGGCATTAATTTATCTCTGTTTCGAAAAAGCAAATCCTGCAGGCTTCTTTGCAAAATTCAAATAAATACATTACATACATAGAAACTACAAAATCCTTTGCTACCATTCATTTGTTGTTCTGGTGCAGTTTTGATTCGGTTAAACACTTGAACTTATTTAGGTGGCTGACTTGCAATGATGACCCTTCCTCTCTGCTCTGTAACAGATGTTGCGTTTTCAGAAAGCTGTGTATGTAAGATGAAAATAACATGAGTGAATTATAATATGTTCACAGTAATAGACATTGAAAAATTATCTTTATATCTACACAGTAATCACTCTGCTCTGAAACATATTAGCAGAAAACCAATAAACGTAAACAAAAGTCAGTTCTGTTCCTCATGCAGAGTCATACATTTCGATGACCTGATCTCTATGGACCACTTTGTATTGTGCCAAAAGACACATCTAAATGATATGAATATAGAAGTTTGTGATACGAATACAGTATAGTTGTTTAAAAACTCATCTTACACACCCTTCCTCCTGCTCTGGGTAACCAGGGTTGTTGTATTAGCCATCTCATATTGTCTCAGCTCTCATCCTTCACTCTTCTCACTTCATAAAACTCACAATTGGAACGAAAAATGTGGCCAGCATGATCTTTAGACTTCTACAGTATTAATTCACAAAATCACCAAAAAACACGAGGAAGCGGTATGTAAGCTTTAATATGAGTCCAGTAATGATGCATGAACAATAAACTGCTGCTTGGTTCATCAAGATTAAAACATACTTAAGTAACCATTGGAAATTAATGTTTTGGTCAAAGGAACAGGGAATTTACCAAAACGCACAAATATGCAGTGTACACATACTGTGTGATCAAGAAAGCTGTTTTGTTGTTTTCAAGGTAACATCCTCCAAAAGAAACACATTTTAGGGGCATTTCCTTACAATCACTGTATTTAACGTGAGCAAATGGATTAATCATTTCAAAATAACAGAAACAATATTTATATTTACATTAAGTGTTAATCACTAAAAAGTATATTGTAGTATCCCTGAAGCCTTATAAAGGTATGCATTTATTTTAAAGCTAATATAAAAAAAAACAAAAAAACAACTTACAGTCTTATATGTCTTTACTGATGTTTCTGAACGGTATGCATAATATCAAAAAAAACAAAAAACAAAAAGCAAAAAACAAAAAACAACAACTTAACAACAACAACAACAACAAAACAAAAAACCAAAAAAAAAAACAGAGGTTACTTTTACTTTCTGCTTAGTAGAAGCTGTTATTTTACTTCTTGGGAACTATTCATAGAGATGGACACTGATGACTGCAGACACCATGATGATCGAACCCAGGCCGAGAACCACGACTGTCTTCACCAGGCAGAGAAATACCAGCAGAGGAGATTCTCTGAACCTGCAGCTTACAACAAAACAGGTTATTTCCCAACAAAACAGACACAACAGATTCAGACTGTGATACCACAACACAACAGGGTGGAAGGAACTGGGATGCTTGTACTAATCTACAGAAGGGGAAGAGACAGCTGTGAAATGTTTTAAATGTAAAATGTTTTTATGTTGTGGTGGTTATGACAAACTGTCAGTACTGTCTCTGTGTCATTATGTCTTTTAAAACTCACCTGGAGCTTCCCACAGACAGAACTAATCTCCTTTGCAAGCATCCCAAGCTCACTTTTGTTGCTATGGTTACAGGTGATGAGCCTTGATCCATACACATTAATAAAGGAAGGATAGGTTGTGTGGTTTCTCTTCTCTTCTCAGAGCAGGACTGGTCATCACATCTAAAGAAGTCTTGCTAAATGTAGAGTCCCTTGTTTCACAACTCACGGTGAAGTTACATTTGTCTGAGCTATGGGTTCACACACTATAAAATAAACTGGAACACAGGTTCTGAGAGAGAAAAAGATAAATAAATAAAACAAAAACCAGGGTAGAAAACAACAGGGTAATATTCTGTATGTATAAAATGTTTAAAAAAAAAAAAGGAAAAAGATCAGGAACCTACCTTGGACAATATTTGTATTCAGCTGCTTTAGACTTTCTTCTGCCCCAATCACTAGAACAACATAATATCAGTGTCGTCCTGCCTTAGATTCTTTAGTAACTGAGACTGATTTGTATAAAATCTCAGCCTTCCTTATATCCTGCTAAAGATTTGAGCATTATTATAAATAATTTCCAATACCAATAGTCTTAATTTCAAGATAACTCTATCTCTCTTCATTGAGTCGAACAGGTTCCTTGACCTCTAGAAATAAATCCTTTCCCGCTGCACAAACAGAAGTCCGTCACTGGATCCTAAGTAAAGAACAGATGTCAGAATCATGTGTATGTTTATTTAGTGACTATTGTTTTTATATTGGTCATATATTGTTGGTAGTGTGACTTTAGTAGTTTATTATTATCTATTTAATACTTATTTATATATATTAATTTTAGGAAAAGGAAATGAATAAACATTTCTGTTTTTATAGCAGAGACCCATGTGAAGTATTGACTCTAAATTGCCTGTAGGTGTGAATGTGCCCTTCAATTGACAAGTGCTTACCCACCTCTTGCCCTTTGTCAGCTGGCATAGGCTCCCATACTCTCGTGACCCTTTAGGATAAAGTATGATAATGGATGGATGTTTACATCATGTGACCTACATGATGTGACTTTTTCTCAGCTTGCCAATGCTCAGTGCTGAAAACTAGAGGCTTTTGTTTATTTGGAAGGTCTTTCTTAGATGCTTTTTAGATCAGGAAGCTGAATTCCTGTTGGCAGAGGAAGTGAGAAAAACTCACATCATCCAGCTCGGAAACCAAAATCCCCCAGACCCTATCATTCCACATTTAGATTAAAAATACTTTCAGTCTCAAAGTGCTGCTGATGTGATGTGAGTCCTGTGTGCTGCAGGTCACAGTGAGGTTACAGGAGTCTGAGCTGTTGGACACAGAGTTTACTGTCAACTCAACTGGAGACACTGGATCTGAGGGAGAAACAGATGTGAAACGTTTTTTTTTTAATTTTTTTTTTTTACATGGCAACAGATTCTCTTTATTAGTGTCTGAATTGTTAACAAACCTTCCTTGAACTGTGATGTTGTATTCAGCTAGTATTTGTGCTTTATCACCACTCCCTCGCACTGTACAAACTCCACTGTCTGCCTCTTGTAGATTCTCCAGAGTTTCACAGAGTAATCCTTCACAGAAAATTCAACCCTTCCAGTGTAAACATTAGGGCCTATCGGTTCTCTACCAGGTGAAAATCTTACTAAATTGTTCTTTTCACTGAATCTCCATGAAAGAAAAAAATCTTCCTCAGGTACATCAGCATTCGTGACCTCTAGAAATACATCTTTTCCCTTCTGCACAAATACAGGAGTCAGAGAACATCAACCAACAAGACAAAAACCCCTCAGACCCACAGTGATGCCACATTTCTGACCTTAAAATCTACTCTCAACTGTTTTACTCTAATAAAACCATCAAATCAGCTCAGATCAGATCTTTTTTGGATATTGGTTCATGTTTTGTTATACGTACAAAGTAGGCTAAGATAACCCATTATTAACTAATCTCAAATTTACTAATCCATCACAAAGAAAACCATATTCTCTGACAAAATACAACAGAGTGAAGTGTTCTGATGAGCTCTAACAGACTACCTACTGGGTTAAAGTTTCACAGGTGTGTGTTTCCTGTCAAAACAAAATTCACAGTGTCACCATGTCAAAGTAAAAAAGTTAACTTCTCTATTCAGAGTTCCTCATTAATTTCTGTTCTGCGGCTTCAGATCAATTGATAAACTCTGCAACTGTTAAATGCAAACGTTTGTCAAGGTACCAGCTACTGGGACAAAAGTCTGGAACAGTCATTTACACAATACAAATTACACACACACTAATATACTGTATATATATATATATATATATATATAAACTGTAAAATCTTTTGCACTATGCATTTGTTGTTCTGGTGCAGTTTTTGACTCAGTTAAACTCTTGAACATATTTAGGTCGTTAACTTGCAATGTTGACTACTTCCTCTCTGCTCTGTAACACGTGGTTCAGAACACAATATATATAAGGTGAAATATACCTGTGGGATACTCTAAAATGTTCCCACTGAAAATAGACAGTGTGTGAAAAAAATGAACTTACATCTTTACATAGTAATCACTCTGCTCTTGGAACCAAAAATAAGATTAGCAGAAAACCAATCAAATGTAAAACAAGTCAGTTTTCTGCTCTTTATGCAGAACATCCATTTTATTTGACCTACTGTCATTTCTTTTAAGAAATCATCTTATATATCTTCCTTCCTGCTGTGAAGGACAGAGTTGATACAGTCATCGTCAGAGGTCTTGTCTTTTTTACAGTGATAATCAAAATGTATTTGCTAAAAGCAGCTGTTCATTAATGAGAACACTGATTGTAGAGCTACCAGTTTTCCTGGTTGATAATTCAAAGCTACCTTTAAAGACTACAGGGGGTAAATATTGCTTCAAGAAAAACAAAAAATAATCACACTTCTTATATTGGTTCAGTTTGGGGAACTGTTTGATTCCCCCCCAAGATTCTGTATGCATGTAAACTGCCTACCAGTATACAAGTGTCAGCATTGTGCCACTCAGACCATCAGTCCGTCTGTTACTGTGATTACAACATAACAACACGTCAGATACAGTAAGTGATCCAAAATTCTTCTCACCTGAACAGACCACACCAGCATCCCGATTGTGTTGACAGTTATGTGTCCCAAATCCTCTGTGCTGACACTCATGTAGAGACCTTTCAGTCCCTGAACATTTCACATCATCAAGCCAGATTCGCCCAGTTCCTGGACCAAAATGGGCTGACTGAGGGGCACTCAGTGCTGTACCACAGCCCAACTCTCTGCAAACCACCTTAGCATCATTGAAGTCCCAGCCATTATCACAGACTGTTCCCCAGGTGTAGTCATGATAGATTTCAACTCTTCCAGCGCACTGAGTAGAGCCAACTAATCTGACACCTAGGCACAGAACATAGGATGGAAATGATTTGTAGGAGTTCATGACAACAACTAGGTTTTTAAAGACAGGTAAAAGTTATTATTGATTTACATTTGTATCAACAAAATATTATCATCACTTAAAAACCTAATCAAAAAAGCATAAGCCTGAAAGAAACTGTATTTAATCAATCACATTACAGCTAATGTCTGATCTGCTTATATTGGCACGAAAACTGAGCAGGTGTGTTGATTTTATCTGTAAAGTTTCTTTAAATCTGAAAGTATCATTCCCATACCAAGATATATATTTATATGAAATACTGCACTTAATGAAAGAAAAAAAATCCTCACCTGAACAGACCACACCAGCATCTTTACCATGTCCACAGTCATGTGTCCCAAATCCTCTGTGCTGACACTCGCTTAGAGATCTTTCAGTCCCTGAACAGTTCACATTACCAAGCCAGATTTGCCCGGTTCCTGGACCAAAGAAGGCTGACTGAGGAGCACTCAGTGCTGTACCACAGCCCAACTCTCTGCAAACCACATTAGCATCATTGAAGTCCCAGTTGTCATCACAGACTGTTCCCCAGGTTTTGTTGTGATAGATTTCAACTCTTCCAGAGCATCGAGTAGAGCCAACTAATCTGACACCTAGGCACAGAACATAGGATGGAAATGATTTGTCAGGAGTTCATGACAACAGCTACTTTAGTAAAGTTATCATTCATTATAAGTTTGTAACAATAACTGAATTACAACCTATTAATACAACGCATTAACCTTCAGTGGGTATAGACCTTTTTAGGGATGCTGCAGGGTATCTACAGATAAATAATACTGATACCTTCACTCTGTTTTTCTAATTTTTTATCTGTAAATCTTAATGCATAAATTTCATCTGAATCATAAGTAAAATCAACAAAGTTTTTTGATACTGACAGAGAAACTGTATTCAGTGTGGACCGGTCAATACCTGATCTGCTTATATCCGCATTAAAACTGAGCAGGTGTGTTTCACATTATTCACATTTGTAACTGGTTCTTTAAATCTGAAAACATGCTGCAGAGTATGATTCCCACACTAAGCTATACATTTATTTGAATACTGCATTTGATAAAAAATTTCTCACCTGAACAGACCACACCAGCGTCCTCATTGTGTTGACAGTTATGTGTCCCATATCCTCTGTGCTGACACTCACTTAGAGACGTTTCAGTCCCTGAACAGTTCACATTATCAAGCCAGATTTGGCCAGTTCCTTGACCAAAAAAGGCTGATTGAGGGGCACTCAGTGCTGTACCACAGCCCAACTCTCTGCAAACCACCTTAGCATCATTGAGGGGGGTCAGTACGTCATCACAGACTGTTCCCAGGTTTTGTTGTATTAGATTTCCAACTCTTGAGCATCGAGTAGAGCCAACTAATCTGACACCTAGGCACAGAACATAGGATGGAAATGATTTGTAGGAGTTCATGACAACAACTAGATTATTAAAGACAGGAAAAAATTATGTTAAAAAGTTTTGTAAATTACTAATTTACATTTGTATCAACAAATAACTAAAACCACAAAAAACATAATTAAAAACGCATAAGCCTTCATGAATGTAGACCTTTTGTCTGCAGATATTTAGTACTGATCTAACTCAGCTCTATTTTTCTATTTTTTTCTTATCTGTAAACCACACTGCATAGACCTCTTCTGAATCATATGTAACATCAACATCAACAGTTTTTTAACACTGACAAAGAAACTGTATTTAAAGTGAATTGGATGCATCACAGCTGACCTGATCCAACTATATCCTTATCAGCTGTTTATTTTATCTACAGACCTTTCACATTTTGTAACTGGTTCTTTAAATCTGAAAACATGCTGCAGAATATTATTCCCATACCAAGCTATACATTTATTTGAATACTGCATTTGATCCAAAAATTTCTCACCTGAACAGACCACACCAGCGTCCTCATTGTGTTGACAGTTATGTGTCCCATATCCTCTGTGCAGACACTCACTTAGAGACGTTTCAGTCCCTGAAGATTTCACATCATCAAGCCAGATTTGGCCAGTTCCCTGACCGAACCGAGCCGACTGAGGAGCACTCCAGTGCTGTACCCAGCCAACTCTCTCTCCTGCCATCATTGAAGTCAGTTGTCATCACAGACTGTTCCCAGGTTTTGTTGTGATAGATTTCAACTCTTCCAGAGCACTGAGTAGAGCCAACTAATCTGACTCCTAGGCACAGAACATAGGATGGAAATGATTTGTCAGGAGTTCATGACAACAGCTACCTTAGTAAAGTTATCATTCATTATAAGTTTGTAACAATAACTGAATTACAACCTATTAATATAACGCATTAACCTTCATGGGTATAGACCTTTTTAGGGATGCTGCAGGGTATCTACAGATAAATAATACTGATACCTTCACTCTGTTTTTCTAATTTTTTTTTATCTGTTTACAAGTTTCAATTGTTTCAATTTGTTTGCATTTGTATCAACAAAGAACTAAAACCACAAAAAACATAATTAAAAACGCATAAGCCTTCATGAGTGTAGACCTTTTGTCTGCAGATATTTAGTACTGATCTGACACCTGCACTCTATTTTTCTTTTTTTTAGATTTTCTAATCTGTGAACCACACTGCATCAAATCTGAATCATATGTAGCATCAACATCAACAGTTTTTTAACACTGACAAAGAAACTGTATTTAATGTGAATTGGTTGCATCACAGCTGATACCTGATCAGCTTATATCAGCATCAGTACTGAGCAGATTCGTTGATTTTACCTGTTGCTCTTTCACACATGATGCAGAACATCATTCCTATACCAAGCTATACATTTTTTTGATTACAGTATTTAATCAAAAAAAAAAAAAAAAAAATCTCACCTACGCATGACCACACCAGCGTCCTCATTGTGTTTACAATTATGTGTCCCAAATCCTCTGTGCTGACACTCACTTAGAGACGTTTCAGTCCTTGACATTTCATCATCAAGCCAGATTTGGCCAGTTCCTTCCGCAAACTGGAGCTGACTGAGGGCACTCAGTGCTGCCACAGACCAACTCTCTACAAACCACCGTAGCATCATTTAGATCCCAGCCGTCATCACAGACTGTTCCCCAGGTTTTGTTGTGATAGATTTCAACTCTTCCAGAGCACTGAGTAGAGCCACGTCCAGCTAATCTGATGTTAACACCTATCAGGCACAAGACATAACAAACATTTTAACATTTTATTTCAAAACTAAGAACATTTTCTGTATGACACAGGAGAATGAACTGACCTCCAGCAGGTGAAGATGAGGTCAACAGAAAAGAGACTAGAGGAGAAAAACATGACACAGCTCATTACATTCAGTAAACTGAAAAGTACTGACAGAAAAGTTGCTCTTGTTTCTGATTTAGATTCTTATTTTATTGAACTTAAATGATGAATGGGAATTTACACTGAAAAATCTAGGATCTCCCTCCTACATGTACTATTATCAAAATGAAGAAAAGCAGCTTTAAGAACTAAACTGATTTTTTTTTCTTACCAAAGCTCAAAAAGTGAAGGTTTCTATGTCGTCCGCTCATCGTGGTTCAGAAAGGTTGTCCTGCACCACTTATGACATGACAAGACAGAAAACAGAACTAAAAACCATGGTGAAAAACCTCCCACTTGCCTCATTTCCTGGATTTTTTTATTATTATCACCCAGCAGTTCTAAACTGTAAAGTGCAAAGTACAAAAGATGTGCAGCACCCAAGTAAAAATCTATCACATATTCTGACTTCTGAAATTGTTCAATAGTGAACAGCTCTGTCAACTCTATCTCTTCCAGATATCACAATTTTTGTGCATAAAGGGAGTAAAACCTCACTTTAATATGCATGTACTGTTCTGTTTTATATTTAGCTGTAAATCATTTATTCTTCTTTAACCCTACTTTTTACTACTGCCTGACATTTTGTTTTTATTTATCATTGTTGTATTTCAGGCACTGTGGGAAGTATAAATGTAATGTTGGCATGGTTTTCTAGAGTCCTGTGCTTCTGCATACCCTAACATCTGACAGGGTTTACAGTGTTACAAGTGTTCCCTTTGGGAATCCCACCATGAATTCATTTACTCTGATTCTCAGTGAGACGTGAGTGAGAAGAAGCTGACAGATTTTACTTTGATGCATCATCTGCATTTTGATGACAGACTTCAGTGTTGCATGTAATCACTCATAATCTTTCCCAATGCACAATTAATGACTGCTTCTGCACATACAGTATATTGTTATTGTTATTACTATAGTATAGTCTATAACTTTGAGCTAAATAAGATGAATAAATAACAAATTGACAGAAAACTATCATCATACCGTGCACATGGACAGTCTGTAAAACCCAAATGCTCTGTATTTTAAATACATATATTAAATGTTTGCTACTGACATGCTGTTAAGTCTGAAGGACAAAACAACCAACTGACAATAATACACAGTTCAGAGTTAGCCCAGTTAATGATGTCTCATTTGTAGTTAGCACAAATTGTTGGTATCTATTATTAAAAATGTAAAGCTGAACTAGAAAATGGTCGGTGGAAGTTTCCTCTAATATTCTGACTGGCAGAACCAGCTATAGTTATTATCCTCTACCAGGGTGGTAGGTGGTATTTGCAGTTGTTTTGGTAGTTATAAATTAATTTAGCTCCATTCCTACAACAGATCAGGTCTGTTACTGTTATTAAGAAATGTGTACAGTTAAAAGTACAGTCTGTCAAAAGCACAAGAAGTGATGAACAGTAACACAGTACACAGCATGACTTCAAGCAGGTGCAGATTTCTAACCTGATTTTCTGATTTTTTTCCTTACAGATCCTGACAGACTGTTACCATGTTACTGTTGTAACAGCTGTGGATTTCAACAAAAAAGGAAAAGGTGAGTCAGAGTGTGCACTGTAACAGAGAATACCAAAGTGAAATCTGCAAATCCTGTTTATTTACTTTTAGTTCAACCAATGTTATGACAAACTTCTGTGCAACTTAAAGTCCCTTTATGTAGGTTTTTTATGTGGTTATTGCATGTCTAAGATTTTTGTGTTAACTGAACTGTAGAAAAACAAGTCACAGGCTCCAGACTGATGTGGCCCCATTCATGCTCTGTTATTTGCCAAAGCACCTTTTTGATACGACCTCTAGGAGTCGCCAACATCACAAAAAAATCTAACCCCATAAAGATTGTTTCAGTGTGCAACTCAAGCACAGACCCTATTTAATTTATACATACATACACATATATACATCTATGATGTGAAGATGGTGCAATTTAGAGTACACCCATCAGCCACAACATTAAAACTGGTGATGGGTGTAGGTGTGTGGGTGCAGCTGTAGTAATATAAATGTAAAGTGGTTAAGTAGTAGAAATCTCTCAAAATGAAAAGCAAATTAAAATGCATCTGAAATTGCTCCTCTCACTCATAACTTATTATTTAAGATATTTGATGGTGTGTGTTATTATTGAGCTAATATTATTGTAAATGTATTGAGTATGTTGCTCAGAACAGACTTACATTTCAGTTATTTCCTGTCACAGATTTGAACTTGTATACTTTCTAAAGACTTGAATTAACTTATTTTATGTGTTGCAGTTTATTTCAACACAAAGCAAATTATTGATAGAGAATATTTTAGAATCAAATACTTGCTCCTTGTAGATTTGAAAACTGCTCAGAGATCCCTTTCAAACCTGTTTTGAGTATTTGATGCACAAATGATAAAAATATTCCTTTAAGTTCTACTCATAGATATTATACACTGAGTCATGTAATTAAATGTTTCTGTGTCATATTTTATTGTGCATTCAGTTTGTAAAGTGTGTTCGCTATAATAATAGCAACAATTGATTCTTTGCTGAAAAACTCACAAGTGGAAAAGAAAAATGTGACACATGATCTTTAGACTTCTACAGTATTAATTCACAAAATCACAAAAACATGAGAGCAGTATATAGCTTTAATATGAGTCCAGTAATGATGAATGAGCAATAAAAATTAAACCATGCCTGAACATAGAATTTACAAAACATATGTAAATGCTGTCTTTTTAAGAATTTTATAAATATGACCACATGCAGTCTTACATGTACTGTATTAACAGTACATGTGAGCAAACTGATCATTTAATCCATTTACAGTCAATGGATTAATGAGAATAAGTAAAATTTATACTAATTCTAAAAAGTTTTCTTGTGAATTAACAATGTTTAAATTTGCATGAAGTATTCCTCACAGTGAGAATCCTTAAAGCCTTACACAAGTGTTGCATGTATGTGCAAAGCTGATATTAAAAGCAAATAGAATCCTGCATTGTTTACATCTATGGCTTACAGTCTTCTACCACCCTGCCTGTGTTGGTGCATTGCTACATTTCTTGTGTGTGTGAATGAAGAAAAAAAGTTTAGGGTGGAGGTGTTACTTGTTAAAAAAAAAACAGACTTTAGACATGACTTGGTTAGTAGAGAGCGGTTTGATTATTGGCTTCTTGAGCCTGTTCATGAGATGGACACCAATGACTGCAGACACCATGATCAGACCAACAGAACACATTTCTTCACAGGCAAATACCATAGAAATTCTCTGAACCTGCAACACAACAAACAGATTGGAATTTAAGAAACACAGCAGATTTAATTATATTTCGGCTCAACAGAAGTGGTAACAAATCCTATTACTCCTCATAGTATATTTGGTTACATTTTTGTGTATTTTATAGTTTAATGTATTTATAATTCCTTATTCCAAAATACAGTACATTATGGTTCATTTTTGTTTAACTTTCCTTAACCATTGTTTTCCTTTAATTCAACCAATGTTAGTTCTTACATGTCTAGGTTAACTCTAAACTAACCATTATCTCTCAGGAAGTTGTTTTTATGTCGAACTCACCAGTGTATGAGACCAAAACTCAATCTGCAATATTGGTCCCGTGAGCCTGGTTGCTGTGGTTACACGCAGTTGGGTCATCCTGGGTGGTGCATCAGGGGTTGTGACCTTTATTTCTCTCTCTGATGCGGGTTTGGGTTGTCCATCAAAGTCTGCTGCTGATGTGATGTGAGTCCTGTGCTGCAGGTCTGGTGAGGTTGGGAGTCTGGGCTGTGGGACTTGGGTTGCAGCTCAACTGGAACCTGGATCTGAGGGAGAAACAGATGCTGACGTTTTGACAGCATGAATTCTCAATTATGCAAACGTTAACAAACCTGTGAACTATATTACATTAGATTCTTCAGTTTCCTGGGTAGTTTTCACTGAAATTTTAATTCATCGGTACTAGTGTTCTGGTTCTCTGGTGAAAATCTTTCCTACATGTGTTTCATTGAATCCTCACGAAAAAAATCTTCCTCAGGTACATCAGCATTTCTGACCTCTTAGAAAACATCTTTTCCCTTCTACTGATAAAGTCAAGGTAACATCAACCATAAATTTAACCCTAAATTGGTGATACCCACATTCACTGACCTTAAATCTACTCTCAGACTTCAACTGTTTTACTGTGATAAGACCATAAAATCAGCCCGTCTTTTTAATGATATTGGTTCATGTTTTGTTATATTCTCTAGCAAAATGCGAGTGAAGTGTTCTGTTGATCTCTAACAGACTAACTACTGGGTTAAAGTTTCACAGATGTGTGTTTCCTGTCAAAACTACATTCACAGTGTCCTGTGTCAAGTAGAAAATTCTTCCATTCAAAGTTCTCCTTGTTCTGCTCTGCAGCTTGAAATCACTTGATAAACTGTGCAACTGTTAAATGCAAAACCTCTGTCAAGGTACCAGGTTGAATGTAAACATCCATGAAATCATCAGCAAACGTTGTGGACTTTTTTGTTGTTGCAGAATTTAAATAAATAATGGCAGATGTACAGTATTTCTTATTTATTTGAGTAAAGAAGAATTCAGTCATCTTTATCTGTGACCCCCAGGACAAAAGTCATTTGAACAAAAAACAGAAAATATGAAACAGACAAAAGAAGCGAACATAAACATTACTTACTTAGAAACTACAAAATCTTTTGCACTGTGCATTTTAACAATCTGATCTTTGATTCAAATTAAACACTTGAACATTTTAGGTACATTTTGGTGCAATGATAACCACTTCTCTGCTCTTAAACACATATTGCGTTCTATGAAAACTGTATGCAAGATGAACAGTACCAGTGGGAAACTCTAAAATGTTCACTCTGAAAATAGACAATGTATGAGAAAAATGAATTTCTGTCTTTGCACATGACTCTCTCTGCACTGGTAAACAAAAATAGGATTATCAGATGACCAACTAAAGGCTACACATTTTATTTGACCTACAGTAGTTTGTTTTTTAAAAAACCCTCATCTTACACAGAGCTCATACATTAGTCATCATGTTTTCTCAGCTCACATCATCACTCTTCTCACTTCAACACAGACATCTTGTCTGATATCAGAGATCACCTGACTTATGCTGTTGAAGAAAAGGCTGTAATTTTACCTTATTCTTTAGATAGGATCGCTCAGTCTGTCTGTTACTGTGATTACCATAACATTACAGCATATGTCAGATACAGTAAGAGATTCAAAACTCTTTCCTTCAGACAGACCATACGGTCCTCTGTGTTCCAGTCGCGCTGTCCCAAATCCTTCATGCTGACACTCACTTGAGACCTTTCCAGTCTAGAAAAGTCCACCTCATCAAATGATGTACTTTGGTTCCTTCTTCACCAAAATGGGCCGACTGAGGGGCACTCAGTATGTACCACAGCCCAACTCTCCTGTAGTACCTTAGCATCATTGAAGTCCCGGTTATCATCACAGACTGTTCCCCAGGTGTCATTGTGAGTAGATTTCAACTCTTCCAGGCATCCAGAACAGAGAGCCAACTAATCTGACATCTAGGCACGAGGCCCTTGGGATGGAAATGATTTGTCAGTTCATGACAACAACTAGGTTTTTGAAGATAGGCAAAAGTTATGATTCATTTACATGTTTGTATTTTATCAGCAAATAACTACCACATAAAATCCTAATTTAAAAACGTCTAAGACTTCATGGGTATAGTCCTTTTTAATAATGGGCTGATCCATCCTTTACTATCCCTATATCCCAGATTTATAGTACTTATCTGATACTTGCACTCTATTTTTCAATATTTTTTGAATCATGTATAGACTTCAAAGCATAGACCTCATCTGAATCATAGGTAACATCAACAACAGCTTTTTAACACTGACAAAGAAAATGTATTTAATGTGGATCAGTTGCGTCACGGCTGATACCTGATCTGCTTATATCAGCTCTAATACTGAGCCGATATGTTGATCTGTAGATCTTTCACATTTGTATCTGGTTCTTTAAATCTGAAAACATGCCACAGAGCATGATCCCTGTACCAAGCTATACATTTATTTGAATACTGCATTTGATTTAAAAATCTCTCCTAGACAAATTTTTAACGTCATCATTGTGTCCACGGTCATGTCCCAGAAATCCTCATGCTGACCTCACTTGAGAGACCCTTGCTTGACAGTTCGTACGAAGCCAGATTTGTGGTTCGCCCGACCAAAAGGTGACTGAGGAGCCTCCAGTGCTGTACCTGACAACTCTCTGCCTGTCACCTTGACATCCATTGAAGTCCCAGTTGTCTTCTGGGACTGTTCCCACAGGTTTTGTTGTGATAGTTCCATCTTCCAGGCACTGAGTAGAGCCAACTAATCGGCACCTAGGCACTGGAACATGGGATGGAAATGATTTTGTCTGAGTTCCTTGACATAGCTAGTTATACTAAAGGCAGGTAAAAGTTGGCAACTCATGCCACTGTGCTCTGGCCTATTTTGCAATCCTAGACTCTTGAGACTCATCACATCGCCTTCTTCCAACAAATGCATTGTTGATCAAAGAGAATACTCACCACTAGACGAACCACAGCGTCCTCAGCGTATTTGATCTTATCCCAAATCTCCATGTATAGTTAGAGCATGATTCTGGAACAGTTCCTCATCGTAGATTTGTCAGTTCTTCACCAAATGAATAAATGAGGCACTCAGTCACTACACTACAGCCCAACTCTCTGCAAACCACTGTATTGGTCCCATGTGTCATCACAGGCTATTTCCCCAGTTTCTGTGATGGTTCAGCTCTTTGATGAGTAGAATATAATGTACCTAAACTTAGAACATAGGATGGAAATGATTTGTCAGGAGTTCATGACAACATATATGTTTCAGGCAGAACAGGTGTGTTGTTTGTATCGCTCCATCTTCCTGTAATAAACATGATTAAAGCTGCTGTTATTAACTTCGCGTTATAGACTTTTTAAGATGCTACTGGGTATTTGGATATATTACCAATCTGATACCACTCTATTTTTTAATCTGTAAACCTCGGTACATACAGATTCCATCCCAGATCGTGGTGCTTCAACGTCTTTTTGATGCTGACACGAAACTGTATATTCCATGTGCTCGTCAACTGATCTGCTTATATCTGCACTAATACTGGCAGGTGTGTTTCCATTATTCACGTGCAACTGGTTGTTGCCGGAAAAAACATAAAACAGGCCGGGCTCAGGATAGGCGGCCATCTGCCTCATTAGTTACGGTTATATATCATTCCATACAAGCTATACATTTCTTTGAATACCATTTGGTAAAACAAATTCTCACCTAGACAGACCACCAGCATCCTCATTGTATTTGACAGTTATGTGTCCCATATCCTCTGTGCTGACACTCACTTGAGGCCCTTCACTCCCGAACATTTCATCATCAAATGGTGTAGTTCCTTCATAAACTAGGCCGATGAGGCACTCAGTGCTGTACACAGCCAACTCTCAAACCACCTTAGCATCATTTCGTCCAGCCGTCATCACAGACTGTTTCCCAGGTATCATTTGATTTCAACTCTTCCAGAGCATCAGTGACCAACTAATCCCGACATCTGAGCTGGGAACAGGATGAAATGATTTGTCGAGGAGTTCATGACCCAACAACGGTTTTAGAACAGGTAAAGTTATTGTTGGCTAAAACCACACAGCTTCTTAAAAGCATAAGCCTATGGTAGAGACCTATTACCGGATATTTATGCAGTCATTGACTTGTACTCTATTTTCTTTTTTAATCTCCTAACCTCAGTACATAGACCTCTTCTAGATCATATAGCATGGCAGCAGTTTTTTAATGCAATAGAAACTTCCCATATTTAATTGTGAATTGGATGCATCACTGCTGATACCTGATCAGCTTATATCAGCATCAGTACTGTTTATTTTATCTGCAGACCTTTCACATTTGTAACTGGTTCTTTAAATCTGGCTTATGCTGCAGAATATTATTCCCCTTTTAAACTATACATTGTTTGAATACCATTTGATCCAAAATTTTCTCACCTGAACAATTTATTTTCGTCCTCATTGTGTCCCACAGTCCTTGTCCCCAAATCCTCCATACTGACACTCATAGAGACCTTCACTTCCTAGACAGTTCATCATCAAGCCAGATTTATTGTTCCTGACCAAACTGGGCTGATGAGGCACTCAGTGCTACCACAGTAACTCTCTACAAACTCGTCAGCATTATTTAGTTCCAGCCCGTCATCACGGACTGTTCCCCAGGTTTTGTTCTTGATAATTTCAACTCTTCCAGAGCACCGAGTAGAGCCCATCCAGCTAATCAGTCTCCAGCACTATCGGGCTGGGGACATAACAAACAACATTTGCTTGTTTTCTTCAAAACAAAAAAGATTTTCTATGACACAGGAGATAGACTGACCTCCCAGCAGGTGAGTAGGTCAACAGAAAGAGACTAGGAAAAAACATGACACAGCTCGACATTTAGTATTAACTAAAGTACTGACAGTTCTCTTGTTTCTGATTTGGTTATGGCTATTAATTTAAAATGTGAATATTTATTTAAAAACTCTTATCTCTCTATTATTAATGTCGTACATTAAAAATGAAAAGCAACTAGAACTAAACTAGTTTTTTTCTTACAAAAGCTCAAAAGTGAAAGGTTCTATATAGATCAACTCTGTCTCCTTGGTTCAGAAAGTTGTCCTACCCACTTGACATAGAGACAAACTGGACCAAAACCATGAACAAAACCTCCCCTTGCCTAATTTCTAGTTTTTTGATCACTCATGGTTCAGAATTAGAATCGCCTTGCAAGTAACAATCTATCACATGATTCTTAATTTTGTTTCTTTGTTGTCGTTGTTTGTGTATTTCCAATTTTCTTAGAGTATAAATGTAAATATTGGGTTTTCCTGAGGTCTGTGCATCTGTAACATCTGACAAGGTTGACAGTGTTACAGTATTCCCAGGAATCCACCATTGAATTCATTTACTCTGATTCTCAGTCAGAGACGTGGTGAGAAGAATACCGTCCTGTTGAACAAACAATTGTAGATTTTGCTTTGATGCATCATCACATTTTGTTAATACAAGTCCTCATAGCATCTTTCCCAGTGCTAATTCACAGACCTCAAACCCCTTGACTAGAAAACCGTCTGTCTTTGCATGGAGATACCAGCATAGTGTCTTCCAACAGAATACCAGTGATTGCATTTCTCTGCAATTGCAGTAACTCCCTCCTGTGTTAATCTGTCTGCTGTCTTTCTTGCTCTCCAGATCCTGCATGTGTTTAGGAAGGAAGTGTTTTAAAGAACCAAATGCTGCTTGCTTTCTTAAAAACAAAACAACAACAACAAAAAACACGCTTCAGTCAGTTATAACCTCATCAGGTGCATCTGCATCTTAGAACTCTCTGTGGGCAAAGCTTTGTAGCATTAACGCAGGGAAGAATGATCTGTAGGGGTTTCTTTTCAGTCGGCCAGGTTTGAGCGATCAGGCCGTCATCAGGCTGGACAGGGATTGCAGGATGGATTGTATTTTGAATACGTTTGCATGGTGCTTGATGAATGGGTGTGTCAGCCATGGGAAGATCGGCTGTGAGCCAGGGTGTCGTTGTTGTCGCCCAGTTTGCTGCTTGTCGGTTGCAGTGGCTTTTTGGCTGTCTCTGGCTGAATGGTGAGAGAGCTCTTGGCGGTTATTTCTTCCTCGGTGTTGGCTGCTAACCCTGTTTCTGAGAGTTCTGAATGAGACACGCCTGATAATTATAAACTGACGTCGTGTTTTTTGTTGTTATTGTTGTTTTTAAAGAAACAGCTGACATTGAATATGCCTTCTCATGGCTGCATGCAGAGATCTGGAGTAGACGGCAGACAGATGTGTGAGGTGGGCTGCTGTGGCGAGGCGATCTGGGCTGTTCTGTTGGGAAGACATCATGCTGGGCCTGCGGATGGTGACTTCTTCAACTCATGAATTTAGTCTGTAGTGTGCTAAGCCTGAGTGACCATATCATCACAGATGATGCATCAAGTGAATCTGTCGTTGTTGTTCGACATCGCATCTTCACTGGTCAGGCAAACTCAATTCGTGGTGAGACTGGCGCCAACGCTGTCGGCAATCGAATGACCGAATGCTGGCGCGGGACTCTGAAACCATGCCGGCATTCCATTGCTCTCCCGCGTGCCTGTACGGCTGATAAATAAACAGTGAAACGGTTGCTATGTGGTGTGTGACAGATTGACGCGGGCCTTCTTTGCATCTTTGTGCTCTGCGATGATCAAAAAAAGGTCCGAAAACGGTGGAAGGGATACCGTGATTTTTGATCGATTTTCATCAGCGTAAAGTAAATGACGCTACGGACCGCCGGTGATGTCATGCTCGCCCCGAGCACAATGAAAAATCGGTTGGTTAAACTGCTCTTCGACCTGTGCGATATTACTGCGTCGAAGGAAATGTGAGCTATTCTTTTTAAGTTCGGCAGGCAAGTCGATAAAGAAACAGGCACGCCTCTGTCGGTGCTTTCGGTTTGCTGAATATGTGAGCTGTGTCGTCGTTTCTCCTCATCTCTTTCTGATGACCTCATCTTCACCTGCTGATCTCAATTCATTCTCACGTAATGTCTGAAAATCTTTTGAACACGAAAGATATTGAAGTGACGTTTGTGCTGACCGCCTGACCAAATGTTGAATCGGGTGGCAGACGTGTCTGCTCGACAGCTCTGAAATCTGTGCAACAAACACGAACGTCTGTGGGCGAACCGTGACACGGCATGGTTGCGAACGTATTTTGGCGCAGTGCTTCGGTGATCGGCTGGCCAAATCTGGCGATGACAATGAACTGTTCCGGGAAGTGGTCTGGTGATGTCGGCGTGGAGGGGTTCGGACTGTGACTTTCAGACACAATGGTTTCGATGGTCTGTTCGAGCCAGAGAACACGGATCAGCTCACGACATTCAATCGATAACCAGCGGTACGTGGGAACAATGATGCCGGCATGTTCGGTTGAAACGGTTAGAGATGTACCGAATAAGTAAACAGTGCTGATGAACACTCAACTGATCGGGTATCCGGCGGTGCAACCAGTGCGATAAACGATTTCTTTGTCGCGATAAAAAACTGTTGATGATACTACATATGTTCAGAAAGATCTATCGTAATTTGAAGATGAAAAAGAAAATGAGTACGATCATCGAATCGATATTAAACTATCTGCGGGTAACAGATGCTCTGCCAATGAGCTTATGGTTTGTGTGATTTAGTGCGGGCAACCAACTTTGCCTGTCTTTAAAAACCACGGTGTCGAACTCTGATCATTTCGTCCTATGTTGCAATGCGGCTCGAGATTGAATGGCTTTCTGCCCGATATACTGAAGAGACGAAATCTGTCGCAATGACGCCTGAGGGCGCAGTATGACGGGCGGCAGGGCTGAAATGATGGCAGGCAATGATACGGCGCTGGTGCCTCGTCGGCTCCGGTTCCAGTGAAGGGCTTATTGGCTCTGGCGACGTGAAATATTCCGAGGAAGGTGCAGGCAATATCGGCACGAGACTATGGGACATAACTGGCTCGGCACGGCGGAGACGCTGATGTCGGGCTGCCAAATGCGGCCATTGAAGAGATGTGTAACTGACGGCAGAATGATATGTAACCCAACCGATGGGGGCGAATGTTATTGTTGATTCTGCTCAATTCTCTTGAGTTCATGCGGGCCTTGATAACTGCTTTCTCAGTGAGGACTATTGGTCTCTCTGTAAATACTGTTTTAAAGGTATGAATGAACCGCTCTATAGTGGTGAATGTTTTTGGGCGTGATGGCGCCGCTGGGCTGAGGCCAGTTGGTGGTGGGCTCGTGCCTCGGGTGAGCAACCCGGTGCTGTGAATGACGTGAGCACACCTGCTCGACGGGCCGATTTCTGCCGTCGGCATCAGCTGACCGGTGTTGATGTTACCGATGATTCAGATGAGAACAATGCAGTGGTTGCAATTGAAAATGAGACAGTCCTCAGACCAGTGTGCCTGCTGTCTGTATGATACGCAGTGGCATCCCTAAAGGGCTCAACGCCCGTGAAGTTCATGCGCTGTCATGTTTTTATCGGTTACTCAGTTATTTGTTGAAATAGGAAACGTAAACCAAATGATAGTCTGTTCTGTCTTCAAACAGCGAGGATTGTTGTCAGGCGTTCCCGTCTATCTACTGACCGCTGGGTGTCGAACCAGTTGGTTCTGCTCGATAACCTGGAAGGTGATCTATCGCGGCAAAACACCTGAGGCGCAATCCTGACGGCTGGAACTTCAATGATGCTAAGATCGGGCGTATTCACTGAGTGCCCTCGATGCGACTGGTGAGCTGAACAATTCTGACGGTGAACTAGAAATTGACTCTCGCTGGTATGATCGGCATGGAGATTTGGGATACAGACACAATCGCACGCTGATTTTGCTGATGCTGGTGGTGGTGTTCTTTTGATCCGAAATGCGTGTTCAAACTGTTGTTGAGATTGCATGTGATGAATGAAGATATTGCAATTCAGAGACCCAAAATGAGGACCAGAACCAACGGTGTGCTGTAAATGAATAATAACGCCTGTCAAATCGCTGTGTCATGAACATTAATCATTCCATCTATGTTCGCAACAACACCAAGTGATAATTGGTTAATGCTACTCGGTGCTCTGGAGGTGAAATCTGTCACCCAAAACACGAAGTGGCTCGTGATGACGACTTCAATGATCGGGTGATTTACGGAGACAGGCTGTGTTGACGCGGAAGTACTCCTCGTGACGCTTTTTTGTCGAGGGCTGACGTCAGCTGCAATAATGAACTGTTCGGAAGTGAAGGTCTCTAATGATGTCGGCATGTGAGACACATGACACAATGAGAACGCTGGTGATACTGTTGAGTGAGCTAAATCGATCGTGTTCAAATAGTGTGTAACGAGCAGGATCGTAACTCTGTGACATTTTCGGACTGAGGGCCGAATACTGAGTGTGAAGATCTACGAGATCAACATGTCGACTCGATGACCAAGCTGATAAGCGGATCGGGTATCGGCGTGGCCTCAACTGATCACGATCGTTTTCTTCGTCGGTAAAAGCTGTTACGCGACTGGATGGTCTATGCTAAATGCATGGTTAAAAATATTGAAAACAGGGAGTGCGAAATCGATGAAGTGCCTCGTCACAGACATGAGATAGCAGCTGGATCGGCCGATGAGGGACTATGCCGAAGGCGCAGACATGCACAGAAATTGATTTTTAATAATGATTGTTGCTGATAAAGTACAAACGTGAATGAATCGTAACTTTGCGCAATATTCAAAACACAGTTGTTCGTCATGAACTCTGACCATTTCATCTGTTGTGCCTGAGCTCAGTTAGTTGGCTCTATGGGCTCTTTCTGAAGGACGAAATCTATCTGTGTTTACCTGAAGACGGTCATGATGACAACTGGACTTCAAACAGTGCTGAATCGCGAGAGTTGAGCTGATGCTGATGCCTCGATGGGTGACTGATGGAGAACGGCATCTGACGATGATGGTTCGAGAGACTGAGAAAGTGCAAGTGATGTCGGCGTGATTTGGACGCATGACTGTGAACGTGGTGTTGGCTGGTGATGCTGTTCGAATGGGAAGAGTAGCCATCGACGCCAGTAACGGCGATATTGTGTTGTCCGATGACGAACGAACTGGCGATCTGGAATGAGCAAAATTACGACCTTTCTTCGACGGCGCAAGTCGATGATCTGATATCGGACAAGATGTCTGTGTTGAAGTGAGGAAGGAAGGTTTTGATGACTGTGATGACAATGTGCAGGCTCGCAACCGCTGGATGAGGTTTCAAAAGAACCGCAGATCGAGTAAAATATTGACGGTGCTGATTGATCTGATGATCTGTTTTGTTTGCCGGTGCGGAAGGTCGTGAACGGTGTTTTTCTCGTACGTGTCTGTTTTCAGGTGGTGACCTGAGTTCCCGCAGTACTGTTCATCTTGCGTACGGTTCGGGGAACGCAATGTGTTTGAAATGGTTATCGAGCAATTCAGCAATTCGGTGACCCAACTAGTCGAACTTTTGCCGGAACTCGTGCACGGTGCAGGCCACTAGCCGGACTGGTAGTGTTTATGTTCGCTTCTTTGTCTGTTTCATATTTTCTGTTCAGTGACTTTTATTTTCAGGGGAATACGAACCAGGCTGGCTGAATTCTTTGCTCGGTAAACGAAATAGCTGTGCATCTGCCATTCCATGAAATTCTGCGGCAACAAAAAAATCGCAGCGCGTGACTATGGATGTTGGTCAACCTGGTACGGCCCTGACATCAAATGTGTCCGGGGTGGGGATTCAGTGGTGACGTGTGGAAGATTTTTAGTTCGATGAAAACTAGATGAACGGTGCTGGATGGACTGCTGCTGACGGTATATGATGAACTGAAGATCGGCCTGATTCAGGGCGCTTTCGTTGGCGTTCCGGACGCTGACGGAAGTCTGCTGCGGCTGTTTCTGGGCGTTCTCGCGAGATCGGTGCCGGTTGATTCGACCGGTGGCTCTGTCCAGCAACTCGAACTCATGACCTCGCTGCTGAACCTGCGGCACACCGGACTCACGTCGCATCGGCGGCGCGCAGACAGGCCGGTCGGGAGGGGAGGAAGGGTCGAGTCTGACCTCTGATCAACTGCCTGGGAGGACGACTCGATCGTGACCGGCAACCAGATAAATGAACCGGAGACGACGAATGGTGTGTCCCGAACACGCTGATGTCGCACCTGGGCTATTCCTGATGCCCAATGCGTAGTTGGAGTTAACAACAAACGTGTGAAGGTCGGCATTGGCTGGTGCTGTGAGGAAGATGTTGTTGGCAATAAAACAGATGAACCATAATGTTACTGTTATGTTTTGGAATAAAGGATTACGTGACTGACGTAAACCACAAATACGCAGGCAATCCATCGTTGGGTAACGATTTGCGCTGCGCTGACGGGGCTGTGTTACCGCGGTCGCAGATGCAGTATTTCGATCGATGCGGTTTGACGTGTTGCGGGAGACTCTCTGCTGTTGACTCTTGCCTGGTGAACCGGTGAAATGAACCTGTTGTTCTGACCGTCGTGAACGTCTGCGGGCGATGATGTTCGTCTGCGGAAAATGGGCAAGCTCTAACAGTGCGTGATCTGAAGTGTTTTGACAGTATTTGCCTCCGCCTGGCTTTTCTTCCGTTCACGCGAAATGGCGTCACCGGCACAAGATGAAGACTGTGAAGCGCACTGAACAGGCAATGCGAGTTCTGTTGGCACAATATCGGCTTTTGCGCAGCCGCCACGGCGCTGATATTGAGCTATGCTGCTGTGAATACTTCGTACGGAGACCCAAACGTTAATTCGCAGAAGCTTTTGGGAATTGATATAAATTTTGCTGATGCAGGTAATCGTTGACCTGTAAATGAATTAAATGATCAGTTTGCTCACGTGTGCTGGCTGACCGCGTAACGAACTGCGTAAATCGCTGTTATAAAGGTGGCAAAGACGGCGTTTTGTTTTATGTTCGGGCATGGATATCGTTCGCCGTTACTGGACTCATCGTAAAATTTATGTTTTGTGATTTTGTGATTAATGCTGTGAAGTCAAGATCGTAATATTTTTCTTTCACTGTGAGGACTTTAAAACGAAGACTCGGTGTTGTGGTAGTATGGCGGACACCTGAACTGAATGCGCAATAAAATATGACGCAGAAACGTTTGTTTTGTGACTTTCGGTGTATCTGTGAGTGGGAGCAAGGAGATATTTTTATATTTTGTGCATCCGATACTCGAAAACGGACTGAGGCTCTCGGGCAATTTTTCAGATCTACAGGGTGAAATGTTGTTCTAATATTCTCTGTGTCGAACTGCTGATGTTGAAATGAACTGCAGCTTGCAAATAAGGTGGTGATCTTGTAGAAAGTATACGGATGAGCGTGACGAAATAACTGAGAATGTAAGTCTGACTACATACTCAGCGTTACAATAATATTGACTCGATAATAACGCCGCGCCGTCAATATCTTAAATAATAAGTTCATGAGAGAACATTCAGATGTGACACTGTTGCTTTCGTTTGAAAGTTTACTAACCTTCTTTGCAGTATGTTATGACTGCGCCCGCCGCCCGTCGCGGTTTAATGTTGTTGACGATAACGTTGCCGTCTTCATCAGCCAGACAGCAACAATATTGTGTATCTTAGCAAATTAGTGAGATGCTGATGGCAGGTTGCGCGCTGGTGATAACATGAGGGGTTAGACACGGTGACGCTTTGGAAGATCGTAATCGAATGGCTGGCTGGCTCAGCGGGCATGATGGACACGTCGATCTTGAACCTGACTGACACTGCGTTCGGCGCAATCTTGAATACGGCCAACCACGCCAAAGAGCCGTAAAGGGACTTTGGTGCGCGAAGTTGTCATAACGTGGTTGAACTAAAAGTAATAAACAGGATTTGATTTCGCTATTCTCTTGCGGTACACGCTGACTTTGGTGAAATCACGGCTGTTACAGCGTGGCGCAGCAATGACAGTCTGTGGGATCTATGAGAAAATCGAAGATCGGAGTTATGCCTGCTGATCGTGCTGACTGTACTATTTTCATCGCCTGCGTAACGACGGATTTCGCTGCTGTGTACGCAGCTACCGGCAACGTGACGAACCTGGTCTGTTGAATGGGCTGGAGTAATTTATGACACCAAAACGCAACGCGATACCGCAATGAAGACCAATAATATATTTCGGACTACTGCCGATCATATTGGAAAACTCACCGTTTCGACCCTACTAATTCGGCTGCGACCACAATGAACATTGATAACAAATGAAGACGGCATCACGATAACAGGCTAACTCTGAACTGTGTTGATGACTCGGTTGAACATTTTATCGCTCGAACAACAATGTCGATAACGAAACATTTAATGTATGTGTTTGAAATACCGGAGGCATTTGAGTTTTGAGCTGTCCGTGCGATATGATGATGGTACTGCAATCGGTGTTATTTATTCATCTTGTTGGCACCAGTTATGGACTGTATATTGACAACAATGACGATATGCTGTGTGCGAAATGCTGATAAATGATTATGCGTTGAGAAGATATGATGATTACGCAACGCTGAAATCTGTCGTCGAAAATGCGAATGATCGTCGAAACGAAAATCTGACTTCTTCCTCGCATCTTCAGTCGGAAGCGTAAATGAATTCGTGGTGATTCCCAAGGAGGCTGCTGTAACTGTGAGCCCTGTCGAATGTTGGGAATGCCTTGCAGGACTGAGGAAGCCATGTTGACCGGTATGCTTCCGCAGTGCCTGAAATCCCAGCAATGATAAATAACAAAGGTATCGAACGGCTGTGAAACAGGATTAAGAAGAATGGGGCGATTTTGACTAAACAAAACAGAACAGTACATGCATGTTAAGTGATTTTACTCCTTTATGCGAAGCCGCGATATCTGAAGAAATTGACGAGCTATTCGCTGATGAACATTTCGAAGTCGAAATATGTGATGAATTTTAGCAGGTGCTGCCTCTTGTACTTTACGCTACGATTCCATTTGCTGAATAATCCGGGAAGTAGTGAAGATACCGTATTTTGATTCTGTTTTCTGTTGTCATCGCCAAAGTGGTGCGGGACAACCTTCCGATGCGATGAGCAGACGACTGTAAAGCTGTCGCTGGCGGCTGAAAAACAATTTAGTGCCGCTGCCTCTTCCGACACGATAATAGCCATGGAGGAATCTGAACCGGTAATAATCCATTCGTCATTGGGATCGATAAAAATGATCTGATCCGGAAACAGGCAACTTTCTCTGTCAGGTACTCGTTTGCTGAATGGCAATGAGCTGATCTGTTTTCTCCTCTGACTCTCTTTTCTGTTGACGCCATCTTCGCCTGCTGGAAGGTCGATTCGTTCTCCTGTGATCTCACGAGCAGACACGAATGAAAATGTTAGTGTTGTAATCTTGTTAACCTGACAAATGACTCAGTTGGCTTTGGACGTGGCTCTGCGTGCTGCGGAGAGTTGAGTCTGGCCGCGGCAAACACAGAGGCGGTCTGGCGGGCTGTTGGTTAAATGATGCTGCGGTTGTGGAGACCGGTCTGTGTTACGCGCGGGTAACGGTCGGCGGTTGACGGGCTGGTGACGTGATGTGTTCGGGACTGTCGCTGCGGCGATGGCGAAGATTTGGAGACGCAATTGTGAGCGCAATGAGGTTGCTGAGGCGTGATGCGTGGGTGATTTTTTTTTTTGATTAAATGCAGTAATCAAAAATCAACGCCAATGACGAATGATTCTATCGTATTGAAAACAACGAGTAGCGAAGAATAACGCTCGTACTGATAACTGACTGTAAGCTGATCGAGGCTCGGCTGTGCGGCAGTCACGTGGGCGGTTTCTGATCGTGGGCAAACTGTTGTTCATTGATAACGCCAGTCGGATTTGATGCGGTGGTTCACGGTGAAAGGCACGAAAGAGAATAGTGCCGAACGTCGATCGTACTAATATCTGCGGACGAGGTCACGCCGTAATGGTTGCAGTACTGACGGTTTTGGCCGTACAGGTACGAACAGAACAAACGAATTGACAGCAACGAAACAAGGTGAAAGAAACTGAGTGGTATCGTCGTGTTATCACCAGCGGAATGCCTGCGCGTCTAAAGATCACCCGAAGGCAATGCGTTATGATGGTGTGGTCGGTGTTGTTATGAGCCGTAATGAATGATAACTTTACTGGGTAGCTGTTGTCATAATTTCGTGTCATTTCCGTCGCTCGATACCAATGCCTGAGTGTTCCGGGTGGTTGGCTACTCGGTAACGGTGTCTGTAACAAACTGGTGAAGGACTTCAATGATACTGAGAATGATTGCTGTTTCGTAACTGA
>BRZM01002853.1:32958-74309 GCA_033238685.1 Lates japonicus | reverse complement strand
CGCAAATCAGGATAACATATTGACTCAGCGAGATTAATTTGCTATGATAAAGTGACTGTCTATTATATAATACCACACACTGCTCATATTTTTTATGTACTGTATATTGTCATATTGCAGGCTGATGTGCCGTGATGTGGGTGCAGTTGGTTGCAGGTGGTGTGTCTATGCTATGTCCAACAATGTAATGGTGTGAATGATACAGCACAGAGTATGTGTAAGGAATGTGATAGAAGATCAACATGGTTTCCAATGCAAGAAGAGAGAGAGCTCAAATGGGTGATAGCTAACTCTGAATAAAAGTTCTATCAGGGTGCGTTTCACACCGAGGATGTTTGAAGCAGTTTCATCTCCTTATTCAGATTAGTTGGTTTGTTAAACAGGAGAACGAACAGCCCCCGGCTCAGGTACTCGTAATGAAAACAAAGCTTTACCTCCAGTGAAAATGCCAAACCTGAGAAAAAGTAGCCAATTGGTAATTTCATGACGGATATGACCACAAGTTCATGACATGTATATGCGTCTGTGCACCATGCAGGATACAGATGCAGAAAAAACATTCAATGTCAAAATACTAAGACTTCTGTAGTCGACCAGCCACCCCACCTTGAGCTCAGACTTCTCCCGGTGTCGCCCGCCTCCTGATGTCCTGTTTCAGGTCCATGTCGCCTTTTGAATGGCTGAGTGGAGGGAGAGAGGAAACAGAGGGTGAAACTAAACCATCAAACAAACGAACACACACGGAAAGAGGAGGGGTGAGAAAGGAAAGAAGAAGGCAGAGGAGGAGAGGAAAACAGAGTTTGGTTTTTCATCCCAAGCAGAGTGGAAGACGAGAAACGCGAAGGTTAGAAAAAAAAGTTTTGGGCCGAGCTTTAAACCGCGCCTAAAGGAGCCTCATGGATAAGATTCTTCTTCAGCAGGACTTCCAGGGTTGAACGCTTCTAAAAGAAACACGTTAAAGTGAGTGCGTAAGGTTTTGTGTGTATGTGTTTGTATAAGGTCTGTTATGTGTGCGGTTTGATTTGCATGTACATGTGTTTCTGTGTACCCTTTATATGTGTGTGTGTGTGTGCAGTCTGTCTCTTTTCTTGATTTTGTGGTCATGTGGAGGAATGTGTTTGTGTGTATGTTTTGATGTGTGAATCTGCATTGTGCAGACAGGCTTTGTGTATGTGTGTCTATTTTACTGTGTGCGCGTGTACTTTCAATCGTGGTGTGTGTGTGTGTGTGTGCATGCCTCCTGCCATGTCGCCAGCTTGTGTCGGCAGTATCTGTACATTACAACATGACCCACACGCCTCCCTCCACGGGCCCCCCGGTGACTCAGATGGGTGTTCATCAATGGAGTACATGGCCTTGACCATCTGCTGCAGGAGACGTACGCCTCCTCCTCCTAGGCTGTGGTCTCTTTTGTTGACCGCTTTCTACCTTGATGTCTGCTTTACCAAGAGTGACACCTCGCTGCCTGGAACAAAAACACAACCTCCAGTCATATTCTGGGTCAGCATCAGGATAAATTACTGATTTAACAGTCTGGTTAAAAAGCAACTAAAAGCAACAGTAAGAACACACCTTATTCTGTTTAATGCTGTTTTCGCTGACTTGTCTGGGTCATTATTTGCCTTGTTTCTCTTATTTTCTCTCATTTGATAATGGTGTATTAAGCAATTTGGCATGCTGGCAGCCACAAAAGGCAGAGAGAGGTACGGTTTGAATTTTGAGGACTTCACTTTCCCGAAACGTGAAAACTGCATGTTCCTTTTGGCATTAATTTCTTTCTTAGGGGTTGTTAGGATTGAAAATGATGATGAGGATGAAGATTTCTGTCAGCAACAATTTATTGGCTCATTATTTTGTCTGAAAAAGCCATTATGTTGATTTCGACATTAGCAACTTTAGAAACTTCTTGGGCAAATGCTGAAATCTACTGCATTTTATAAAGGCCTTTTCAGACTAGCACTTGTTACTGTACTTAAATGTGCTGGTAAATGTATTATATCTGTTTCAATAAATACCACTCAATTCTTAGATAAAAGTCACAATGGCAGTCTTATTAGATTGGATATTTCCATAACACATCCAACATGGCACAAGTCTGAACTGAGGCTATTACATTAATGACAGAGCAGCACAAGGTTAAATATGTACATTTAGAAATTAACATATTTAATGTCATTTCATTACAAAAATTCAGTTTGGTGAGCTGGAGTGGGGATAAGACAGTCTCTATATCACAGCAAAATGATTTTTAGGGTCAACTAAAATCACTGCCCTCGCTGTTGTATGCCTCCGCTAACTGTCCACTTATGCAGAATTCTTCAGTTGTGGCCAAAATGTATTGTGTGCGCCACAGTGACCTTGACCTTGACCTTGACAATCAAAATCAACCGTCTATCCAAGGGTCCAAGAGAACGCTTATGAAGCAATTTGAAGAAATTCCTCGAGGCGTTACTGAAATATTGCATTATGAGAACAGGACGGACAGATGCACGGACAACCCGAAAACATACCCGCCCGACCACGGCCGGTGCAGAGGCATAATAAAACAGGCATATTACTATGTTAAACACTGCACCACCAGTTTAATCTAGTACATTCCGAGCATGGAACAGTCAATATTTGTCAACATGAGCGACTCTACTCCCACAGCCAGAAACCCAGAAGTAAAGATTTAAATTGTGAAGTCTTGAGCTGTATCATAGACAACAAATGAGAGACTGCTTATCTGGAGCCACAGCGATGTTTGTTTGAGTTTTATTTCTAAACAATAATATCCTTTCTGTAGTGGTGTTATCAGCTCTGAATCAGAAAAATATACTCTTATCCCAGAAATGTCCCTCTGGGAATGTGCCAGTCACCTTCATTGTCTTTCCCAAACTCTTTATTTGCTATGAATTTAATCTATTTGAAGACACCACATGTTCTGGAAGCTCTCTCTGGTTTGTGGAGTGTGGTTTGTGTTCATAAATACTAATTGATTGTCAGAGGCTGTAGAAATAACATAGGAATTCATAATTTAAATACTATTCACCTTTAAACGCTCTTGTTTCCGTTCTGTTATTTATGTAATATCCAGCTGCATTTGAAAGCAGTATATATACAAAATAATCACACGATTCTGTATCAGTGGAATGAAAACAGAACTGTACAGTATGCTTTAGGCAGTTTGCCTTATTGTATGAATATTCATTAACTTATTTGAATAAAATGCTACACGGTTACATATGTTCCTTTCTCAGTGGAAAGGCAGAATGACAGATAGGGGAAGTGAATGAAAGAAAGACTGATAGACACATACAGTAAGTAACACACACACACATTAGAGAACCACTATGTGCACTCACTGCCTTATGCGCTAAGTGTAGAGGAAGAAGGCGAGCGCCAGTAGAAACATAAGCAGCAGAATGGGTGAGCCCACCGCATCAACAGCTTATAATTCCCACCGAACAATATCTGAAATGCAGCAGAGAAAAAGGGGTCATGAGGGACAGCTGCTGGCTTCATTGTTACAGAAACCCGTAATCGATGTTGCGTCATATGACAAATCCTGTTGTGTCCTAGCTAATACTGAATCTCTGAGGGCTGGTTATGTTGATAAGGCATGCAAGTCTGACAAGGGATAAAGACACATAAGTATACATATGACAAACCAAGCTCTCTCTCTCTCTCTCTCTCTCTTTCTTTCTCTCGAAGATATTTTGGTAGATTTTCTGAGGCTCAAAATCTGGACAGCTGAAAGAATAAGAGTCAGATAAGACTGACAGAGCATGAAGACATCATTTCTTCAATATAATGTGACTAATGAAAGCTGAAATAAGTAACAATCCACAAGGGACTAACAACATTTATCAGTTGTCTTGTCCTCAAGCTGAGGCCACTGCTTATCAATTTTGCTCAGGGCACTTCAGTTTGTACGAGAGAAGAGCAGGAAGATAGATCCAAGGACATTAAAGGCACCTTGTGGAGTTGGTTACCACAGTTTTGCTTACAATCAATATTTCGTAGTAAAATGCACCAAATGTCCCTAAAACTTAACAAACATTTGATTTTGTTTAGTTCCTCACAGACTGTTGGCAAAACACATTTTTCCTAACATTTTTAAAAAGCTTACTGTTTAAATCAATGCATAGTTTATGTAGTTTTCCTGCAGTTTGCTTGCACATTGCTACAATTCTTGCCACCTACTCTTAAACAGTGAGGATTAAAACTGCAGGTGCACTGTGCATCACCAGGTGCTTGTGTGCATACATGTACGTTTGAGCCGCTCTTGTACAGCACAGGATACAAACAAATGGGGTCATGCTCTGAAAAACATTGCTCCATAGTGCCTCTAGTGGTCAGACTCCACATGGTACCTTTAGGGTCTGAAACCAGGTGAGCAACTTTACTGAATGAATCTCAGCATACACTTCATAATACAACAATACATGGACCTACAAACACTGTTCAACAGCACCACTAATGGTAAAAAAACTTCACAGTGTGGTTTTAATTTACAGAACCCATACAATTTTATGAAGTCCCAACTAATATCATTTAACACAACTACTTTGTTGTCATTAACTATCTGTCATTTCAAGTGCAGCAACAACTGATGACATGGTGGTAGTAAAGATGAAGAAGATTTATTTCTTGCTTTCGTTATGATAAACATATAGAATCACAAACTCTCTATGTGTGGGGATATCGTATTGTAATTACCAGTTCAACTGACAAACACAAACTCATTTATTTCCTCCCATACCTGTCTCTCCAGGGTGATGATCATGGTACCGCCCAAGGAGTTCCATGCGTGCAGTTGTACGGTGAGTGAAGTCGGACTCATGACGTTGTTGATGGTGAGCGTGGAGAGAACAGCCCGCCTGGGACGGAGGTTTGCTCTGCTCCACGGCACTTCCATCAGGGTGCCTTTCCTTCTCCCCGCCCACATTCTCCTTCCATGCCCAGACCTGAAACACATTTCTGAGGGTTTATTTAGCTTCTAATCTTTCACCAACAGATATCACACACCTGTGTCAGGATGAGTTACTCCATATTGTACCTTCAATCACATTTTAGAACACAGAAATGAGTAGTAATGGGCCACTAGAAGACATTTTGTAGGAGTACCCACTTTCATGTTTGCTCCCTTTGACCTTAAAAGCCTATTAAAAAAGCAAAACTGGTGTACTTCAGTTTAAGATTAAGTTAAGAGCAGCATCTTGGTACATCTGTACACCGAAACATCTGTAAATCAGTTGCCGTGTTAAACACAGCAGGGTCTCCAAGCCAATGGAGCTCTATATTAGCTAATGAAGACGCAATTCCAATATGTTTAATTTGTTAGATTTTTATCTAACTCAGTTCTTTAACTGCTGCAATCACCCACTTCCCTCAGGGATCAATAATGCTAATTTCACTTTATCTTATTTTAGCCAGTATTAACCGAAAAGACACATACACACACAAACACACTCACAAGTGAACATTCAGCCAAATAGATGGGTTGGTGTTAAGAAGGTTAAGAGACTTGAAGCGAGTCTGGGCAGGAAATATATTTTAAGCAAAACAAATTATATTCTCACACCTTGGTAACTAGCTTTTTCTCCTGTGCATAGGTACACTAAAATTTTGGCAGAAACTTTTGTGGCTAAAGAAATAACAACAAAACCGACAACACAGCAAAGTGCAGCAAGTGTACTTGAGCGATGAAAAATTTCGAGCTTAAAACTGAGGTAGAAATTTGAGGTATTAATATGGAGCATAACAGCATCAAATATATACATAGACCCATATGTTGACTCAATGTACCTTTTACCTGGGTTTGAGTAAAACGAAAAGGAGAATGATCAAGCTTCCTCAAATCTATCTGCTTTATTTTTTTCTGACAGTCTTGCATAATGCTGCCTTTTTCTGTCTCCACAGTCTGCCTCTCTACAGTCCCTCTTTCTTTCTTATCATTTAAATTCTCACAATAATTTCAAGCACTGCCACTGTCTGTCTTCGGCGTCTCTCAATCTGTCTCACTTTTTACACACTTCTACACTGTGTACGCATACGCACACATTGGTGACCTTATACCATATTTTATAAGTCCTCAGTTCTGCATTAAGCCGAGACTATAATGTCGATCACATTATACGCTCTGAGCTCTCTGCTGGTGCAGCAAGGCCAGTTTCCTAAAAGTTCTGATTTCTGTCATGTTGGTACCTGCACAATTGGATAATTGACGCTGAAAGGCACAGAATTTACTCTCCATCTCTCTGCCTCCATCACTTCAATCGGTTTCACCCCTCACCTCTCTCCTTACCCAATTCTAGCCTCAAGCTCAAATGTCATTACTGAATTTATTTCCATTTTTGGCCTCTTCTTTAGATTTATACCTCTGGTATTTTCCTTTTTTAGTTTATATCACATACCATACTGCCTATATTTTGTGACTTATATAACACAATAAGACACTTTTATATTAAACTGTAGTTTTGAAATATTGCACCCAGCGACTTTTAGTAAAGGTAAGAATGAAAAAGCAGCACAGAGTTCCGTAAAGCGCATGGGACATCTTAGGAGGATATTCCATTACACTTGCTGGTAAGGCAATCTGTGTGTGAAAGCTTCTGTTATGATGGCTACCCACTTTGAGCGGCACCACTGAATTGGAAAGGTTTATAGCTGGTGGGGTCCAATTCACACTAAAATCAAGATGGTCTTGATGCTACACTGACCCTTCTACAGACCATAACCCAGTAACTATTAATATCCGGTGGCCTAAAGCCACCATATGCTGAATTTTATGTGATTACACGCCTGTTCAATTTATTATAATGGCATTGTAGAAAATGTAATCAATGCTGCTGAAAATTACTCAAGAGTTTCTTGCAGCACCACATCTACAGAAAGTCACACCTCAGTTTGTCTCTGCAGAACCTTTTAACCCACAGCGTGAATACAGCTGAGGGTAAATGCTACTCAAGGGCAACTTGAGAGAAAATTGCAAAATAAGAGGGGAAATGTTACCTATAGATAAAAAAAGACTCAAATCATCTATAAACGGATCTTCTAACCTTTGACTAACTAATGGCTGGTGCCACCCAAAACATAACAAGATACATCTGAGGGTCATGCAAGATGTTTAACAGAACAGGAAAAAAACAGAAAAAAGTATTAAGAATTTTTAAGAATTATTCATTAATTCTTGTGAATTAAGTGGTGAAATTTGCGTCTTTAGAGACATCTTAGGTTGAACTGGTAGACATAGCTTATTTGGTAACCAGACTGCAGGAAAACTAATGACTGTGGCAAGTCACACAAAATCTAAATGAATTCCAGCAATGACCAAGGCTAAACACAAAACGTTCCACAAAGCTGCATTGTCTTATGAATTCACATCTGTGGCCATGGATTCAACCACAGTCAATATGTTCTTCTGTGCTGGAACATCGTCCAACACCCATCCCAAGGCCATCCCATGTATCAAAGGAGTAAGATAAAGGGTATTTGAGCACATCTTAGTAAACACTGTGTCGGACAAAAAAGGCTGGGATCCACTGTTGTAGCGCCTCACCTGAGTTAGACACGGCTATGGGCTTAGCAGGAGCAGCAGAAAAATAGAAGCTGTGTCGATAAAATGAAAAAGGTGACATATCTCAAAACTGCAAAAGACATTTGGTTGGGATTTGGTTGTGACAGATAGCCTTTGTAAAATACAGATTGATATAATGCTTGGTGATTTTAGTTGAATGGAATTTCTACTAAATGATTTTTTTTTTTTTTTGTTTTTCACATTGAAAATCGATTTAATGAGCCTACTATCAGCTATCTAAATCCTAACAGTTACAAAATACTTAATAAATATGTGGCAACACTACAGGCAGTGTTCTTTTTTCATGTGTCTCCTCTTTCATTTCAACAGCAGCTGTTTTTGATGAGTCACACCTTCCACCACTGAGAGGGAACACATCGTTCTCACACACTATGACACAGTTGGAGAACAATGCCACGGTGCCGACTGTTTGGCTAATAACACGGGGTTGAGAGGAGAGAGAGAGAGTAAAATCATTTTGTTTTCAGGGTGGACAGGAGCTGCTGTGGATTGTGGATTCTGTTTGAGGCAGATGCAATCTTGAAAGGTCGAAAGCACCTCTGCGGCAGATTACAACTCCAAAGATGGACTTACAATCTACTAGGTGGGGGTGCTGGCGAGTGAATACTTGATCTCCCTCTCTCCTCTCTGACAGCATACTGGACCGGATCACTGGAGATGATTGGGGACCTGGGGAGAGAGAGAGATATGATCGGGCAGAGATGTTACTGCAACAACCAACAAGTTTGGGAGATAAAATCCTTTCACCACATTAATGTGTAGGAAATTCACGCAAATTACTGTTAACATGAGACCTCCAGTGAGAATACATGGAAAGAATTTTATAATGTGACAATGGGACACACCAGGGACATTTATTAGAATATTTCTCAACTTCCCGGCACAAATGCATGCTTTTTGGATGATGGGCATGTTTCTACTCATACCGTGGTAATCAAACAGGGCAATGTGGAGGGAGCTCAAATCAGAGCTGGATGCTGTGAATCTCTTAAAACATGTAGCTACATTGCAGTAGAGCAGTGACTGGTCAGTTTGGTCTGCTTGTGTTTTCTCACATAACTATCCAATATTAGTGGAGGCAGCGTAACCAGAGACACTGGTCACAATAATAAACATGCAGTTAGCTCATGGATGGTTTTGACTTTGGTTTCGGCACAAAACTACTTGGTTAAGTTCAGGAAGAAAGATTGTGGTTTGGTGCCTTTGAGGTTAGAGAACCTTCGTTGTCATGGGAGTTACAGTAATAAACACATACTAAAGCTGTGGAGAGGTCAAGGGTTAAAAAGAAACAAAGATGACTATAGGTTTCAAAGCTCAGTTTGTGGACCCATCCTCCTCCTAATGCAGGACTGTGTTTCTGCCTATCACTGTGTCACCAGATTTCTCCTTTGTTGCTGTCACATTTACTTCACCTGCTAACAATAAAATGTAATATAACAAGCTGCTGGTAGAGTATCACCTGTGGGCTCATTTTTACAGGAGGACAGCTCCAGTATTGTTGCTCATATTATGCTGCTTATTGTGTTGTATGATATCAGTGAATCATAAATCAAACCTATGCATCTGTGGCAGGACTACAGTCAACCCCTTGTGTCAAGTTATGGGTTGAATGTAGTTTGAATGTTCAAAATGCAGGAAGCTATCAGTGGTGTACCATCCACGACTTTGCTCTGGTTTTGTTTTCAGAAATGTCTTAATAATAAAACTGATGCAGCACATTTTGGTAAAAACATTTTGAATTAACTGTGCTAATATATTGTCAGAATGGTGAACAAGAACAGGTCACCAAGCTTTCAGCAACTCATATTTTGCAAGGACGTAAGCAATGAATGTTGCTGTTCTCCTTCAGATTTGACCGGGCACTTTTGTCAGCTGGAGAAGACGGCGAGCATTTGAACTGCTTTTGTCACTGTGCTCCAGAATCGGTTTTGATTTATTAAGCAATTCCTGGTCTCTCCGGGAGAGTTTTGCATTGAAATAGTGGCAGCTCGTTTAGGTCTGAAAATTAGCTGTTGGTTTGGGTTGTTGGGCTTAAGCTGAATGAATCAGGCCAGGTCGACGTGAATGTTATTATATACGGTATTATTATTCTAATATTCAGTGGCTTCAGAGAGACACAGATACATGTATGATTGCAGATCAAGCAAACACATCACGAGGTCCCGTGGTTCATATTCATCTTCCATGTTTGACAGAAACAGGCTTCTGCTGAGCATAAGCAGATCTGTCCCACACATTGTATAATTTCTGCCTCTATCAGCACAGTTATTAATAAGCAGACTAACTGAAGAGTAACTGACTGTTGACAGAGTGTAACTGGGGCCCTCCCACTCCAATCCCGGCACGATGGCCTGCAGACATACTGGCCTGCACTGCCTGGCTCACTGACTTCAGATACAGCTGGTTGTTGTTGTTGAGCACCTGGATGCACATAACAAGTAGTAAACGCGGGTATAAAAACAGAAGGTAAGATTTCAGAGAGGTGGAGACAGAGATAGAGCACTAAACAGATGAAATGGAGGAAAGATAGACCCATTTAATCATATGTTATTTGCATCAGTGTTCCATTAGTTTTTTCCGAGCTTTTCTTAACTTGTTAGGGCATGAATTAAAGATTTAAGATATGAAGACGGAGTCTTTACTACTAACCGCCTGCTGAGCAAACATTTATGAAGTCTGGGTCTTAGGATATTAATATGGGCTGGGATTGGGGGATGGAGGATTTGGTTATACCAGTTCCAATATGTGGAGTCTGAGTTTTATCCTTTCTTGTATACATTTGAATATGTGATATTTAATGAAATAAAACTTAAATTCTAGGGTTCAAGGTTAGCGTTAGGGAAGATATGCGTTTTGTTTCACGCCATGCCGGGAGTTCTTTTGTCCAGGGGTGAGGTGAGAGGAGGGTTTCCAGACCACTTGCAGTTCAGGAGTGACGCCAGAGTCTGGCATCCACTGTGACTGGCCTGGGCCTACTACGGATTGGGCTGACTGAAAGATGGGAAAAGAGAATTAAAACCTCAGAACAAAGAGATTTTAAAGAGCTACAGACTACTGGTTGGCAAAACTGTGGTTAGAAAAGTGAGGAAACTGAAACAGTGAAAAAAGCAGTGACAGCAGGATTCTCTTTTTCATAACATAAAATATGAACAAATAAAATACATTTTCCCTAAAACTTTGTGAACCATTAGAGCAGAACTTATTCAACTGTTCATGAAACAGAACTACATCTTTAATTATATACTGTAATGCACACAAATTCTTTCTTCCTTTTATAATTGTGTGTATTTCAGCTTATTTAAATATTCTCAGTAACTAGTTTCATTAAATGTGCTATCGCTACTTTTTTATATATTATTATATATATTGCTACTACCCCACTTTGTTTCTGTATTGGTTTTGACAACAAATGCCACGAGGCTTTTCTGAATTGCAATGAATCAAACTGAACTGAGAGCACAGTAATCATCTACCGCGGTCTCATTCTGGCATAATTCATGAATACCAGTCGTAACAAGAGTGAAACAGTGTGGCCTCTTTAGGATGTACCACATTCATATATCAGAACTCACAGCCTAGTGTTTGCTCTCACTACAGTGCACGTCCACCAGGATGCTGACGTTAAGTTCCACGGCGCTGAACACCTGACATGACACGGGCCAGTGAAGGAAGAAGGAGGATCTGCAGTGGTGACAAACACACTCCCTGGCCTCCAGCAGCACACCGCCTTTGTCGCCCATCTGACGGAGGCACACACATATCACCATTTCACAAGTTAAGAAACATTGCAAATCAATGCTATGTCAGTTTGTCAGCAGGAGATATCAAAAAGCATAATGGGTTTTATCATTTTTGTGGTGATCTAAATGTTTGATTTACCATTAGACATGAGTGTTTTTTATATGGTCAATTAAAGTTATTAAAGTAACATTATAGAGTCTTGATGTCAAAACCTGAGAAATGATTGCAAGTTAAAATAAATTCCCATTCTCATTTCTGTTATCCATACTGTATCTTGCCAGATATCTAGCTCAACATCATATAACCATATTGCATCTCGCCATTGTACGACATTTTAATATACACCAACAGGCTTGGTGCTCATACCTGGCAGCAGTGCTCCCATGCTAGACCTGCGCTTGAGTCTCAAACTAGCTGTAAAGTCCAGCATTTAGCAATTTCACTGGCTTCAATACTGTCACTTTAGATAAAAGTTGCGTTTAATTTTACACATGTTCAACATTTCTCACCACCCTGTTCTCAAGCAGAAATTACACCAGGATCACATCCAGAGGGCGACACAAGCAAATTGGAGTAGAGATGAAGGAAAACTTATTAAACAGAATTGCAATTGCCTCCTGATGCTGCCTGCAGTGACAAAGTCCATCACATCATGAAGTCGATATAAAGCTGCAACAATATCATAAAACCGGTATGGAATATGCATTTTGGTTTATGTAAGGAAGTGCTGATTTCAAGATATTAAAGCGTACTAGTTTTAAAGTTAATTTTTCCCCACCTGTATCCCATGGATGGGGAGGGAAGGCAGTGGCCTGGCAGGTGAATGTGACCCTCTCGGGCCCAGTGACAGAGCGACACTGATGGACAGGAATACTGTAAAGATCTGGCACAGGGAAAGATGCATATTCCGACGTAACGACTAAAGATGAAGTGAGATAGTAAGCCAATTAAGTGCTGAGCAGCATGAGGATTGATTTGCCGAATAAAATACAAGTCATAAAACTATAAATTTACAATAAAAAGCTGCTGTTCCAACCCATTTCCAGCCCTCTGTACTGACACACAGCACCGACTCATTACTCCACAGTTACTGCAGCATTCTCTGTAATTGCCACCACACTAGGTTGAAAACACAATCTTCTTGATTAATATTCAACTGCAATTTCCTTTTAGAGCAATCATTTCTTATTTCTTCAGGACATGACTGTAAACTTTAAACACAAAAAGTTTTGATTTTCTCAGATGTTGAAGAAAACAACTTGCTGAACTGTTTAGGTGAAAATTATTGTCACAAAATTGGTGCTAAAATAACGCAAGAAAGCAACTTCAAATTTGGAACAAGTCCAGGTTTGACAATGCTGAAAAATAGGGGCTGTAAATTTATGTGTACACGCCTGTAGTATGTGTTATTTTTGTTGATAATTAAGTGCTAGCAAGTGATTAACATTAGTATTTTTGTAAATGCGCCCACATAATAGCTTAGAAAAGATTACACGGTGGACGTTATGGCATAGGTCGCTTTGTTTCATGTGGCACCGCCGGGTTGCTTCTGCCACACAGGTGAAGGTTGCAACCGCTGTTGACTGCGGTGGATGGCAGGTAGCCTGTCAGTCACCCTTCCCATCCGCAGCACCTCCTGTCTGGCTAAGAAAGAGGGAGAAGAGAGGGAGAGAAGAGGAGGGTGTAGGTAGTGGATGGGGTTTTGCAGGAACCGGCTAGAGAAAGATCACAAGAAGAGGAGGAGGAGCAATGATGGAGGAAAAGGATTTAAAAGGGACATAAAAGGAGGGAATGGGGAATATCATGGGAGAAACAGAGAGAACACAGTGAGGAGGAGGAGAGACATAAGAGTGTTACCATGGAGCCAAGAGAGTTGTGAACAACAGTATAAATAGAAACACAAATAACAATCTGAGGTAGAAGAGAATACGTGATAAAAGTTTAATAGGTGGGAAAGAAAAGAGAGAGTGGAACCGAAAAGGCAAAGGAGACATTTATAGAACTATGTTCTGCATTTTATCTTCATAATTTAAAGGTTTAATGTGAATGTACAGGACTGTTCACAAAAAAAATATCATTTCAATTAATGCAAGGAATTCAGTTTTATACAGACACTGGGCTTGTATTTAAAATGAGCTGAATACTTGTGTTGAAAGGTGAAAAAGAAACACAGGAAAAGTGAATATATCTTTTGATTAATCAGCTGCAACCGTTGATTTTCTCATTTTTTTCTCAGTATCATTGGAACAGAACAGAAGAAGCACTTCAAATACATAATCTCAGGCTTTGAGACGGGTATTGTTCATCGCTTTGACATTTTATAGATTAAAGGATGTCTTTATCAGGAAACATCTATCCTCTAAATAACTGATGGTGAATCAATGAAATAATCCTTACCGCTGCCATAAAACAAATCCTTCCTGCACAATAAGAAAATAAAATCCAGTTTTGGATTGAGGAGGTGGGGTGGTTTGTGGTGGTTACAAAATTGTCAAGAAAGTGTGCATGTTGTGTATCTGTAGTGTAAATGGTCAGTAACATGGGTAACATAAGTGCAGCATGTAATATGTATGAGCATGTGGGGGCATGAAATTGGCTGCAAGAGATGTAAAACATCTGTGTTTGAGGTGTGAGTCAGTGTTTGCTGCATATGAGCAAAGACGCAGGCGGAGTGTGCTCACGGTAAAAGGCGTCGAGGCATACAATATCAAGTGTGGGAGAGTGTATGGAGCGTTGAGGAGGAATGGGAGAAAAGAGCAAAAGTATATCACTGTGATAATGCTTATGTCACTTACAGTTTGTTCCTATATGTGCGTGTGTTTGAGTCTGGGGAAGTTAATTAAATACGTCTCGGATTTTATGCTTCAAGTTGTGTCAACACCATAAAGTGCAGAAAATAACTGACATCTATTTCTGTATCCACATGTACTTCTGTCTTCTTGAGGAGTGAGCATGGTTGACAATATATGATTTACATACATGCAGTTATTGAAAACTGGGTGAATGGGGAAAGGTCACCTGCACACTGATCAACCGAACTGATTGAGATCAAAAAATATCCATTTGTACCTTAAATAATAAATACTTGGGAGCCATATTGTGCAGAAGTGACTTGTGGATACAGGTTGGTTGAAATACCACATGCACATACAGGATCTAAATTAGAGGCTGTGGCCTAAGTAGGAATCAAACCTAAGCCTTTAATAAAAGCACAAGTACCCTGCAGGTATTACTGCTTTCATTCCAAACCTTATTGCCTTTATTCAACTTTAAACCTCCCCACTTTCTACCCACTGTCATCTTTGCTTAAATAATCTTTGTAGCCTAAAAACTAGGCTGTTATAATAAATGAATGATATAATTAAGAAGGAAGTTTTGAACCTTTTTAATCATCCAGGCTGGGAAATTTTGGGGTTTGTCAAATCTCAGCTTGATCTTAGCTCTCTTTGTCAAAAACAAACAAGTTCCTTGTATTTTTTACAGGCGTTTACAGAGAGAGAGAGAAGAGGGTTCCCTTCCTTTCAGTATTTAATACCAACAACAATTACTGGCATGTCAATAGGCTCTAGTTTGATATATTAGTGGTGTTGCATTTTCAGTGATGTTTGTGCTGTTCACATTGCCAGTATTGAAAAATAAAACACCTGTATTAATTGGGTCCCGCGCTTAAAGTCAGGTTTAAGGCTCAACATGCATCTGTGTGCAGGTTTGCAGTCAGAACTTGCAATTATTACATTCAAAGGGATGGAGCTTACTTAAATATGGTTCTCATCTGCAGAAATGTTATCATTTTGTCAACAACCAAGAAAAACCATGTGCTAAGTTTCTCTACTACACTGAGCACTGCACAATCGATTTCCTAATGCAGGACCTAGGGTGCTATATGGCCTGAGTGTACATGGCTTGTAATTCTCCTCACAGCCTATGGCAAAGAATGTAAACAAACAAATAAAAAGACTGAGAGTGATTTTTATTGAGGGGCAGATTGTAAGAACTAGAATTTGTACTATGTTCTGAGGCTACATTGTCAAGTGAGATTGGCCGATCTCATTTTAGTGTAATAAACTCATCATGGTTTATGAGTTTTATGTTGCATGACTCTTAGCTATTATCTGCATGTGTGCATGGGCGTGTGTGAGTCACCGTGACTGGTAGGGCTCTCCATGCCGACTCCATCTCTGGTCCACTGGATGTGCGCTGCAGGCTTCTGGCCCCGCGGGTCAGGCTACAAATGGAGTCCTCGCTATCAGCAGGGAGCTCCGTATCTGCCCACCACTGGGTCCCTCAGGGGAACTGAGAAACACACGCGAATGAACACTTTAAACATACCGCTTATGCAAGTGTGCATCATGCATAAAGAAACCAATCAGTACATACATTCAGTAGACAAGGTTGGACACAATCTCTACCTAGCCAATGAAAACTCAATGAATTTCCTGAAAAGGATTTCATCAAGCAAAAACAAGGTTATTTTTAGTATCTGCTTGACCATTAACTGTTTGCTGTTGTTAGACAAGTTCTAAATAAACTTCCCCTCTACACCTGTTCTTCAAATTTAAAAAAAAGAAGAAAAGCACAGTTTCATGAATTCTGGAAGTTGACTTGCAAGAAAGCCAAGAAGGTGATTTGACAGGAAACACGAGAATCACATGTCAAATATAGTCTATAGTATAGACTCAGCTCTGAAACCTTCTCCTCGAGACACAATATGTATCAAATTACATTCCTCGATGATAATCAATTTCAGGTTTCTCAGAAAGAAAAGTGTCCTTTGCTCAACCCATGTTGGTTGACAGAAATCAGAGGCACCAGAAAAAAGGCCCCTGTACCGCAGCTGCAACCACTCTACTGTTACATTGAGTCTTGGGCCTCCTGAGCGCAGGGCGCCTCCGTGGCCTGACACTGTGACAGGGAGTCATCCACAGCTCGGCATTGAGATTCCGTTGTACTGGCTGATGTCCAGAGCCCGCAGTACATCGTATATATACCGGGGCCAGCTTGAGAAACAACCAGGTTTACAGTTAAATAGACGCTAAGACAGCTAATTTAACACACAAGTTTGTGATTCATGCACTTGCTGAGTTTCTGTTTAGTTCCACAACAAGTCATATGCATCATACTATGGTTTATTTACAGGTCAGAAAGCCCACTGAGTTTGGAAAACGAGCTCCAGGAATGTAACTTAAGGATAGTGTACCACCGGGAAAACATGACCCACGGTTTTGAAATGATCGCTATATGAAGAGGTACATTACGCATTACACATAGTCGTGAGTCATCATAATAGCACTGCTCTCACAAAAGATCTGGCGTTAGAGGATAATATCATCTTTATTTGTGAAACAATGAGGATGAGCTCAGGTAGCAACACTGAAAAACTTTATGCTGGGTTTCCAGAGTAAACTTTTTATTTCTTATCTCATTTAAGAAAGTAAGGAAATGTAAATAATAATAGGGGAGGACACAGCTCCAGATCTACCTTTTGAACTGATATTTTTGTTATGACAGAATATAGAAACATTAGCTGTCCAGTGCGTCTTCAACTCCGCCAAAAAGCTCGGCTGGAGTACATATCGTATCAAATTACTTAAACCCATCGCACAATTGAATAGGGGCTATTTTTTGATAACCAGCAGGTATATTCAGGATTATCCAGAGCGACAGGGATGCTAGATGTTGTTTTTCAGTGCTGTGATTAGCACAAACAAAATCTCCCACCTCTATTTTATGGGCTGCAGCAGGCTTTCAGCTATGTATATCTATCTATCAAAACCTCAGGGAAATAAAACTAAAACTATCTCACTGGATAGATACCACAAAAGGTAAGGAGATAACATATTTTCAGTATAGGAACACAAAAAATACACAGAAAAACAACAAAAAACCTTTGAAAATGCATCTACTTATCCTTTTATTCAGCGCCATTGTCTGGCGCTTCGTTTGGCTGTGCAGCAGAGGATCATAATTTCGACTTGTTTATAAGATAAAGCAAATGTAAAAGCTCTTATGAAATGGATAAAAGCTGAATCACAATTGTATTACGCCAATCATAGACAGAGATCAGCAAATGGTACATGTATTTATGGAAATGTCAAAGCTTTTAATCACAGTACGCAGATAGCAGTTAGCATTCATAGCATTTATTTCGGACGTTTTGAAGACCTTTCTGTGTTAACCAGAGCATCTGGGGATCATGATAGTGGCTCCTTTACACAAACAACTCAGAAGAAGGTAATGAATGCAGGAGTACACACAAACACACATATAGCAGCACAGCTACAGAGTCAGAGATAAACAGACACACTGATCAAGCATCACCATATATACAATGATGCCACATCAATTCCAGTATTATACACAGACTGCAGAACTACAGGCAGCACCGCTCCAATTACAACACTCCCCTTTCTGCGTTTGAACCCCCGCCTCTCAGACAAAGACATAATTGAGCGTGACGTCCCACTAGGGGGCACTCATTGATCCTCCGTGCCCAATCCTAACATGACATCATGGATTCAGATAGCAAAGGCAGGCAAGCAGGCGGGCAGGCAGTTGGGGTACGGAGAGGAAGAAGGAGGTGGTGGGGTGGGGGGGGGACAAAAGTATTAGTGGAGATTACATCATCCACTCCAGCACCTCGCAGCATAGCAACCACAGAGGTGAAAGCACCCCAGGGAGAAGGAGAAGGAGAAGAATGAGGAGGAGGAGGAGGAGGAGGTTCAGGACGAACAATAAACTGCCACCACAGATGCCTGCAGGTAGGGAACAGATGAGTGTGTGTGTTTTAGGTATTTGCATTGATACATGTAAACATGATACACATGTATATGTATATGCTGCTTTCCACTGATCATATATTAAAAGGATTTCCTTCACATCCTGTGTTTTATGTTCACATGCACAACTATGTGATGTGATGTCGAGAAACTGTTTCTGTCAGTGAATGAACGCAGATCTCCTGCATGTGTGTGGGTGTTCAAACTGCAGGTATGAATTTACTGCACGCCTACTCTGCCATCAACAGCTGTATAAAAATCATACAGGGCACATAACAACAACCTCTTATATGACATATTTCATGCACCAGCAACACAGATCAGAATAAATTAATATGTGCTGCTGCAAATATTGAGAACATACAGACTTTTCCCTGTACATAACAAGACTTCATGTTCAAAATAAAAACAAGAGAGGCAAAAGATTGAGGGACAAAATGTCAGAGATGAAGGAGGGAATGGCAGCAGAGACAATTTAAGGATAAAGGATGGACAGAAGGTGATGATAGATGGTCAAAAAACAGGGAAAGAGAGACAAAGAGAACAACATGTTTATCAAACGCTGGTGTGTTTGTCACCGGGACCGTTCTCGCAAAAAGGCTACAAGGACAAAGAGAGCATTACTGACAAAGAGAGAGAGGAGAGGACGAAGGGATGAAGAAGAAGAGAGGAGGGAGCAGTGGAAGAGAGATGAAAAGCAATGGAGGGGATCTGGGAAATACATAAAGCAAGTGATGATGGAGCTGTAGTTTGAAAGATAGAGGAGTAGAGAATAAAAGAAGGAGAGTGAGAAAGAGGGAGAGAGATGTGCTGACCTTTACTAAACCTGAGAATTAAATTTAGTTGAACACAAGATTCACATCACATGTCAGATTATCACTTGAGTGACAATGTGTATGTGTCTGTGTTTGTATGTGCGTGTGTGTGGGCGGTGGGTTGACTGAATGCGTGTGTGTGTGGGTGGATGTGTATGTGATGTGTTTGTGTGCTATACAGCGTGTGTTGTTCTTTGTGGATGAGGAATGGGATTTGTGGTTTAGAGCTGAATGGGAACAAAGTATATGAATGCTAATGTACTTAATGTTACATTATGTTGAGCACATCAGATTCCTCAGTAAATATCTGTGACATTTTCAAATAAAATAAGAGTTTTTTACTCTCTTTTTTACACTAAAAAATATAGGTTCATTAAGGTAATGAAAGCTTTTTCCACTATGTTTTTCTTGAAACTGGGAACTAGAATTATTGCCTGATGTCTTTATGCCTCTGACAAACAATCAAGTTACAGCTGACATCATTGAAAGAAACAAGAGTCTGTTGGTGTTCACATGCTTGGCCAATAAAGCTGAACACAAAGTTGTTGCCATGACAGTAAACAATGCTTCAAAGATGGATGTTGCTGCAAAGACGCTACAAATTGTAAAATGCTTCACACACATCTTCAACCTGGCAGCACAGAGGATCTATACAATCATTATAGTTTCAAGTGGGACACTCAAGATTAGTGTCACCACCAGTGACAATCCCCTTCTGTTCCCGAGTTATGGTGTTGAATAATGGCCAGAAAAGTGTTTTTGCTGAGCATTATGATGCCACAGTAAAGTGGACCTTTGACTTTTTAGATATAAAATGTGATCACTTCATTATTTTATCCTATAAAACATATGCGTTAAATTTTGTCATAATTAGCATATGTATTCCTGAGTTTTGGCCAAAAATGTGTTTTGTCAGGTTCATGGTGACCTTAACCTTTGACCTTTGACCACCAAATTCTACTCAGATCATCCTTGAGTCCAAGTGAACGTTTGTGCCAAATGTGAAGAAATTCCCTCACCCTGCTGCTGAGATATCGCGCTCACAAGCCTGGGACAAACGTAGATCTTTGTAGCATCACCCACATGAACTCAACAAAGAAGAGTCATAATCCTGCTCATGATTTGTTTGACAGGAGCAGGTTTTAATGGATAAACATTGAAGAACAGGCGGCTTTAAAAATAAAAAGGGGCATCTCACAGGTTTTTGGCAATTCAGTCAGTGTTGTTACACGTATTTATGGTGAAATTAATCAATAAAACACTTTTCGACAACAAGGGGCTCTTATCTGATTATGATGAGGCATTTAAGTTTTAATATTTCATACAGTATTTAATTACCCTCTGGTGAAGTTTCTCATCTCTGGGATAGAGACGCTTTTTCATCCTTGAACAGATGAAAGTCTAAGGAATCATTTTCACTCCTTGCTAAAATTTATCATGGGCAGAGAATAAGAGCTATCAGCATTTGCGTTTAAAAAAAAAAAAAAGTGAATATCAATGTTCAGTAAGCCGCACTGGTCAAAAGCTTGTTTGAATGTATTTTGCAAAATGGGGCTGAGGTCAGTGAAGGAGGACATTTTTTCTTTTCTTCCTCTTCTTCTCCATGCTTCTTATCCTTTCATTTTGCACCTCTGAGTTTCCTCTGATCATTTCCTGAATGGAGAGGGAAAAAACTCCTCTTCTCTGTCTGTTGTGGCTTTGACCCTTTGACTCTCCTCACTTTTGTTTGCATGTGATGCTTCCCCATGTCTGAAATGAAGCGTATTCTGCAGCCGCGCTCACAGTAAGTCATTCTGGATGTGCGTGTCGGCTTAAAATGTAAATGCGAATGTGCGTCTGCTTTTGTCAGCAGTGTGAGGGATTTTCTCTAATTCAGCATGATATACAGGACTCATTTTTGCCCAGATTGTCACTCACACGCCTCTTGGCTCTTAACTCTCTCTCTCTCTGTACAGTGTTCATTCCCTTAATGTTAAAAAAACCCCTGCACTTTTCAGCCATAATAGCTTTTGTCAGGGTTCTTACAGTCAAAACTGAACCGAAACCGTGGCTGAGTTATTCCTCTTCTTCACTTCACTTTGATCCCTGCAGCTTGGTGAAGCTGCAAGGTTTTTTTTCCCGCTTTGTTCTCCCACCACAGGATTTCTGTCCCTTCTCTCACCTCGCAGACCCTCGCCGATGCCGAGGGCCAGGCCGTCCTTGGTCCACTGGACGATGCCGCTGTAGTTGAAGACCACGCACGACAGCACCACCCGTTCTCCCAGTACCACTGACTGGTCCGCTGGTTCCTGGGAGAAGCGAACGCACCACACTGCAGCAGAGAGGGACACAGAGAGAGAGGGAAATCAATTTTAAGTTCCTTCCACTGTGACCTGGCCATGAGCTGCCATCTTTTATTGCACTGTATCGAGCTACACAGTCCCTGTCCGGTCTTATCGACTCATGCGTGTCCATATGGTGGCTGTTGGGGTGATTTGTTAAGTGTTTTTATGGTGTATATGGTGTTTTTATTGTCCCTTTTTTATTATATGCTTTTATTAAGAATGTGTTTTAATAGAAACCCTGTCTGTGAGTCAAACTTCTCTTAAGGGACAGTAAAGTGTTGAGCTGATTTGCCTGCATTTAGGCAAATATGCATTGGTTGAATGGAAGGATATGTGAGAATTAATAGATTTTATTTTACAAAATAATAATTTCATAATTTCTCTTCTTAACTGGACCCAGAGCTCTGTTGTTAAAATTTGCATATTTGTCATTTCTTTGTGCCTGCTGCCTCTGCTTCGTCTCTTTCTTTCCCCCTTTTCAAGGTTTTCCCTGGACTTTACTGAGGCTTATGTGTGTCTCTGCGTGGGTATGTGTGAGTGGAAGTGTGCGTGCGTGCATAGATGTGTAACCACGTGCTTGTGTAGCAAGAACATCATTGCCAAGCTGTGATACAGCCTGCTCTTTTTCATCACACAGTACAAAGGATTTTGCTTACACACACACATTTCCTCCGGCAAAATAAGCCTTTTGGCTATTGCAATGCCACTAAAATACATGGATATAAAAACTACAAGTGTAGCGCAGGCATACATTAACGCTCTCGCATAAAGAGAAAGTGTCAGGTGAGGAGGCGAGGCACTAACCCGGCGCTGTTTTCAGCCGTTTGCATCATCAGGTAAAATTGTTTCATATTCCAGAGAAACTCTTGCAAGAAGGCGCGTTAATTAAGGCAGAGAAGGAGACTGTGGTGCCTTAGATGACACATGCACATGGTCGTGCATGAGCACACGCACACAAACACACTGGATCTTACACAAACAGAGGCTGCTGCACACATGCAACATTGGATCACACCCAGTTTATGCACTTGTACACACACACCTCAGAGTCTCTCACGCACATGCAATTGAACATTGAGTCACACATACACACACAAATACACTTCAACAAAGTTGGTGTTTGTCTTCCCGTAGGCTATTCTGTTCTTGGATCATGGTTAAAACAATCCTATTAGCTAATTAAGGCAAAACTGGTTAATAAAGCAGGCCGTGGCTCTGAGGGACACGTCTCAGCGGGATTGAACCACAAAGGTGCAAACAACAGGAGATTTACTGATTTGTCAGGAGGATTACACGACCTGTCATGTTATTTGTGAAGAGGGCTCCTTTATTGAAGACGTGAATCTTCACACTTCACTAGGAGCACTTTGATGTTTCATCAACTTTACCTCTGAATACTGAATCAAGAAGAGAACTGCAGTGACTGTGAGATGATAGTTGTGTTAGCTATTTGAAGTTAAAGGGAAAATCCACCTCAAAAGACTCTTATTAAAGAAGCTGTTGCTTGAATGTGGGTTTTTTTTTTTATTCTGGCCAAACACAGAATAGATGACGTGATGAAATAATACAGATTCATAAGACAGTATTTTTTCAGCTGGCTTAGCTATTTGGTTTTGTGCTGGCCAATTTTTTCTTGTCTGAGCTCCCAGGCTATGGAAAAGTCTTCCATTGGGGTCTTTGCATTTTAAATTTCATCTAAAAACCTGGATTTTCTCCAGGTCATTTTATTAATGCTCTCACTCACTCATTCTTATCTGCTAATCTTGCTTATCTTTGATTCTAAACATTTATTTACATGCATCTTTCCGTTTGATCTCTTTCATTTCTAATTGAGAATCATTCTGAAACCCAGGTTTGAAAAGTCGCCACTTTGCTCTGATGTTAGATCCAGTCTGAATCTGGTCCAGGACATGTGTTGCAGTCCTGCACCTCATGGTTCCTGTCCATCTCTACTACATGATGACAAACAAAGGCCAAAACTGTCCATAAAATACCAGTCACAGGAAAGAAAACATTCTTCAGGCACTGAAGAAGTTACTTTTTTTAGTCAGCTACGCTGGTTATGACACCAACCGCAACTGACCTTTGACTTCCCCATCCCAAAATATTCTTTAAACAGTCGAACAGGGAGTAATTTACTGGTGAAGACACAATGAAACAAATTTAGCAACTTAAAAAAGCCTCAGTAGACCAGAACAGTTACAAAACAGTTTTAGTGAATGGTACAACTACAAGTTCACACTCCCTCTAAGGTGGTCAATCAAAAGGTATTCTGAACAATAACTAGCACATAAATGAGATAAAACACTTCAAAATGTGCAGATCCTCTCTTTTATTCATGCATTCAGTCTGTTATGTACATGAAGAATGACTGAAAATGTTATTTCTTTATAATAAGCTACACAACCCTGAACATAGAATAGAAAGAACTTTAATCATCCCCGAAGGGAAATTCAGGAACATATACATTTTTGATTTCCCAAAACCTGGATAGGAGCCTGGATCATAATGTTCCCAGACTGGAACTTCATGCATCTTTCTGCCTTTTATAATCAGAAAGCAAAGACAAACAGAGGAGGAGACAAAACAGTGAAAATGGAAGCCGCTGCTGTTTCTTACAGAGGAGAAGAGGAAGAAGAAGAAGGAGCTGCTGGGATGTGATATCCTGCTGACATGAGTGATTTACATGTGGGTCATGTTATGCATGATTTATGCAAAATTAACAGCTATTACGAGTAAGGGCCCTTTTCTTCGTGTATAACTCTGTACAGAACAACACATGTTCTCCTGGGACACACTGCGGTGTGTTACTGTGTGTGTCTAAGTGTGTGACAGAGGAGGAGGGAGGGAGAGGGAGAGGGAGAGAGAGAGAGAAAAGAGATGGTGACAGAAAGACAAAAAGGAGGAGACAGAACATTTCTGTTTGTCTGTCGTGATATTTGAGTGTGCATGCATGTGTGTATATCTGTGTTTATGTGAATGTGGGTATATATTTGTGTGTGTGTGTGTGTGTGTGTGTGTGGCCTGTCAGCCTGCAGCAGGGACTGAGATCAGCGGAGGAGAGAGCCGCACTGACAGAGAACAGAGATGTAATTAACCCTACGGGATCACCCACCCTCCTCCCCCCCACACACACACACACACACACACACACACACACACTCTTCCTCTATCTCACCCTTCCATTTTCAAATTCCCTGTCTCTCTCCCCTCCTCCGCCCCTCTCTCTCTGTTTCCCACCTTCTTTTTCTTCGTCTAACTTTCATTCTCTTCATCCTCCTTTTATTTTTTCTTTCTTACTCTTTCCAACCTTGTTTTCTTTTCCTCTCTTTCTTTCTGTCTTCTCCCAACACACCCTCTTTGCTCTCTTTCTGTTTTTCTTCCTTCCTTCCCTCCATCTTCTCTCTCTCTACCTTTTTCTTCATCTCTCTCCACAATTCTTTGTGTTTTTCTGTCATTCTCACCTCCTAACGCTCATTTTCCTCCCTCCTCCTTCATTCCCTCTGCCTGTTTACTCTGTCTATCTCAGCTTCCCTCCTCCTCCTCCTCCTTTCTTTTCTTCTCGTTGTCTTTACTTCCCTGCATCATTACCCTGAGGGATGATGTTAGGTATATCATCTCTTCCTCTCTCTCCCTCTCATTGCATAATGTACCCAGTGGTACAATAGACAGAGCTTTGCAATTACAGCCTTGGTGTCCAAACACATTATCCCTAATATCTTTTGTCCTCTTTTTTCCATCAGACTGTTTTATTAAACATCTATACAAGTGATATCTAACCAGCTCTTTATCAGTTTCTACACTTAACTTTTAAATATAAAGTACACGTATCTTACTGTATCATAAAAAATTCTACATATTCCATTATACATGAGCTGAAGTATTAAGATTCAGTGGAAAACACTGACTTTCTTGGAATAGTGGAACTATACTAGAAACTGCTGGTTGAATCCTGGGTGTAAAACAAACTTTGACAGAAAATGAAGTCATATATCTAAACTGACCAGACTTTAAAAGTGCATAATGTTTCCTCACAAATTTAATCCAAAACAAGTTTTAAACCCTGACCAAAAAAAACAAAACAAACAAACAAACAAAAACTGCTTGCTTTTGCTGAGAAGAAAGTCTCGATAGACAAACTAGCCAAGGAACAGTTTGTTTTCTTGTGTTTTGACACCCATCAATGAACCGGAATAATGGAATATCCTGACGTGGTGCAGGACACCAGTGTATGTTGCCCTGTAATGTTTGTCACTATCTCTTTAGCTCACTTGTTTTTGTGGTGATTGACAGACGTGAATCCTATCAAGCAACTTTCACTTTTTCCAAGCAGTTCACAAGCTTTTGATTGGCTCAGAAAGAAAAAAACAGAAAAGAAATTGGCAGCCAAGAGCCCAGCTGACAGAAATTTACAAACTGGGATTCGAGGCAACAATCAGCTTTTCGTTGATGTCTTCTCTAGTGTTGTAGGCTGAACATCATAATACTGCTCAGTCAAATCTAATCTTACCACTCATGCAGTTGGAATTTAAGTTGACATGAAAGAAAAATATAAGAAAAGTAATTGTAAGACATAAAAAGTCAGTGGACATTTTAACTGCCTTGGCTTCAAAATGGGGTGTTTTGTCATCTTTTTAGACATGGTCACAGTGTGGACTGAAGAATGCATCCACTGTTTGAGCTCAGGGACCTCCAATATGGCTGCCAGAGGCCAAATACAATTTCCTGCAAGAAAACCATTCCTGTGTAGAAATGAAAGGACAGTTTGTGAGGTTTGTAACCCTAAACTGCAGTCCTCCACACCCTGGAGCCTTCATCCTCCTAACCCCCACCCCTAAAAACTGCCACGCTGACCCTCTCCGTGTATTCATGTCCAAACTCTGCCTCCAGGCTACAGCTCGCTCCCATTTCACCTACCGCACACCACTCTCAGGCAGGAGAGCGCACGCCGTGTCTATGTGTTTGTGTGCAAATGTGCATGTGTGAGTATTGTCCATGTTTACACGCATGCCTGCATACATATCTGTCATTGTTGTGCTGTTGTGTATGCCATGTGCATATATTTGCCATTTTTGAAAAGGCAGCAAAGGGCAAAGTGTGGACGGGAGAGTGAAAAAAAAGGTGTTTGCATGAGAGAGAGAGAGAGAAAAGAGACTGAAAGTGTGTGTGTGCATGTGTGTGTGTCTGTGTGGGAGGGAGGGAGAAAGAGAAAACCACAGAAAAATAAAAGAGGGAGGTGAAAGAGAAGAAACAGTGAGGATGGAGAGACACAGAAAGGCCAGTATCAGGGGAAATGTTTGTGACATTTTGTAGCTTACAAATGCACTTAGAAAAAAGCTGAATGAAAATGTGAAAATACATTAAAATCATGTTAATACAATTCCCCAACACTGCAAAAAAGTTTTGACACTGTGGGGAGTGGAAAAGGTTTTTGTTGATGAAGCATTTTCTGAATAAATACTGGCTCAGGCTCTGTCTCATTTCACACGAGGTCAGAAAAGGCTTTAGACTTTTAGGACTTCATTGCATCTGTCACTCATGACCATGGGACATCATGTTGACTCTTCCAGGTTTCACTGTTGTTAACCATTAGATGGTTTTACTGAAGAGTGCACTCCTTTGGTTTCATCTTAAACATACAACTTCAGCTAATATCAAAAAATCACCTTATTCACATTTTTGAATGATACAGCACTGTGAGCAAAATGCAGTACGGTCATTCATTTGAATGGGATGACTGCGTTGATGCTGCGTGGGTACAGACACAAAAAGCTCCAGCTAAAAAACAGAGATTCCTCTAGCACAAAAATGTTGAATGTGGTTCAACTTTTGCCACAAAGTAACAAGTCATATGGCAAGATGTTATGCTGAAGATGACTTTGTTGCGTGAACAGTGTATTCCTACTGTTATCTTCACAAAAGATTAAATGATTTTGCAGTGATGAATTGTGATAAAATATTCTGGCATCTAACAAACCTTCAAACTAATGGATCTATTACTCAGAGTAGATTTCCTGTGGCACACCTGTTAATTTTGACGTGTGTCATGCTCAAGCAAACCACGCATAAGAGCCTGGTAGGACTCACAAATGAACAGAGCTATCGTATTATCGTATTTCACCGTCTAACAGGTATCTGAATCATGTCTCCATCCACACAGCCCCCTGTATATTTTTAATGCAGGGCTGTTTTCAGTCTGGACGGCCACTGATAGATGAGAGAAAGTGTAAGCAGGAGAAAGAGACATACAACAAAGCATACACACAAAGTTACCACAAAAAATTAGTTTGAGTTTTCTGTCACATTACAAACCCATGTGTCCCTGTAGTCATTTACAAACAAAGGTCAGAATACAGCGACCGGTTTGTTTCCGATTGGCCATGAGGGGCGAGTGCATCATTCCAGTGGGATGATATGTTTACTGCTGCCTTGTTTATTTTGATGTTTCTGGAAATATCGTCCATGTAACATTTATGCCCCCGAAGCACACGGCATCAAAGTGACAGAGATGAACACGAAAGCAGACAGAGAGACGGAGAAGGACAGAGTGAGACAGACACTGAGGGACAGACATGGAGATCATAACTTTGTCACTGTGTGTCCCAGCTCACTCAGTGTTTGCTGTAAACAGTAGCTCTGTGATTTCCCAGTGTCCCCCTCTCCACCAAACACTGCTTTTATTTCCCCTCACAAACACTTTCAGCAGAACAGAGGAGCAGCGTGACGCCGACCGCAGAGGAACAGTTATTGGAAAACACACACCGAGGCGCGCACACACACACACTTACAAGCTCATCCAGGGACAATTACTAATGTGTAGATACAGAAACACACAACCTCATACACGCAGAGATATTGCATAAAGCTACCTAGACAAACTGCATACACACACGTATACACACTCACAGCACAATTTAAACAAACGCTCACACACTCAAGTCTAAAAGCACACACTCCCACAAACAAATGCACTCAATTTAACTCCCCAAAACACTGCGAGACAACATGCAGGGATGCAAACATGCAATTTTTCCTTTGCATGGAGACACAGAAATATACAAACTTGATTTATTTATTTACAAGAAAATCAATTTAGGGATTAGCATTCCTGAGACATAACATTTTAAGGATCACATGTGATGCTAGTGCTCATTCTCTATTTCTGTCCCTTAATTCCATTTTCCTTTTACAGGGAAAAAAAAGCGATATAGGGTGAAATTTTTTAATGGCTAATTCTAGTGTGTTACAATTTCTGTAGCTTATTTTTGCAGTTTTGGCCTGATGGAGACAAAGTGCCTGTTGCCGCAGCAGATGAATTTAAATAGATAAGACATTAATGTATAAACTTATGATTGTAACCTATAGACTGACCCAGTAATAGCTTCATGATTTTGGTGATTTGCAGTTGAAAAAGCAGAGACAGTGATCTCCGCCCTTACGCTAATGACTGATTGATCATTAAAGCGGTCAGTAAAGATAGGCCTTGGGTAATAACCTATCCAACTGGGAGTTTGATCTTCTTTTCTCGACATAAACCTCTGCAAATTAATGCTCTCCTCTATGCGCAGTGATGTAAACGGTATGACTGAGGAAATGAAATGTCATGTCTGACAGCTGCTCGAAGCTCGGAAGGAGGAAGAAACAGAGAGAAACTGAGAGTTTGTTGAAGTTGCCAGCAAGCAACTCAGGATTAACAAACTCTGAATTTCCACTAAAGGTGCTTTTTGGAACAGCCCACAGATAACTAGATAGTTTGTACACAAGTATAGTTTAGCCACATTATCTAAACACTTATTTGGTGGTAAAACTTAAACTAAGCGCACTTGAAAAGTAAAATAAGCCATAGTTGATACAAGGAACTTGGATTCGTAACTGTGATGTATGCTCACAACAGTTTGTGTAATGACTTTATAGTTTACATTTGTTTCTCTGCCAAACCTTGGGATTTTGCTTCAAACCAGTTTGACTGCCCGTGTTGTCATGTTTCCAGCTATCAAAGATCAAGCAAGTAACTTGGGGAGTACAATGTTATTATTACCAATAGAAGTGATGATCAAAACTTGACAAAAATATATCTCTTCCAACGTTTCCTCTATTTTTACTCTTATAATCTGATTGTACGAATACATGTTTGCAGCATGTGATCATTTCCTGTTTGCAAGAGACCTGCATGACTCTCAAATTTGTGAAATGGGACAGTGCCATCATTTGCATCTGCATGTAAGTAGTGCTCACAAATTGCTGGGCAAATGGGCCCCTGGTTCACAGGTTATTTATTCACTCTATCATACACACACACACACACACATATAAATGCAGCCACATGCAGAATGCTGTTGAAGTCCTACTGAAGTTCAGCTTTGTAAAAGAGAGAGTTGACTAATCATCACTGTGCTGCAACCAACCTGATTATGGTGCTGTGGACTTCAAACAACTGGCTTGTGTTAGTTTGACTCTTTTCCGGAAAAGGAAGGAGACGCACACAAACACTGTGTGCACATGCTCCCAGGCACACACACAAAAACACACACTCGCACACTCACAGCAATCCCTCCCCTCTCTTCCTATCTGCTTCTCCCTGCAGCTCTCTCTCAGTCTCTCTAATTGACTTCTGCTTTCTTACATTTCATTTCATCTCTTATTTCAGTTTTATTTCCCCCTTTTTTATGATCCTCTCTGTCTTCAATTATTCATCCCTCTCTCTTTCTCTGTCTGATTTCTTTCCATCTGGTCTTGGTGATGTTTAATTCACCTCTTCATTTGGAGGAGGGGGGGTGGCGGCTGCTGCTGTGTGCTGTTAATTGGTTTTTAAGAGCGGTAAGTACACACACATGTACGCACACCCGCATTCGCACATACGCTCTTGCGCACACACACTCAAACACACACACACACACTCCCCCTCCCTCTGCTGTTGGAGCACACTGTACATGTCTGCTAGCATTAACATCACCAAATGAGCACGGAGTGAAAAAGCATGTGAGAAGAGAGGGCAATTGTGTGTGTGTGTGTGTGTCTGTATACATATATATATATGTGTGTGTGTGTGTGTTTGCGTGTGTGTTGCATATCTATCCAACAGTGGACCTCTCCATCATTAGATGCAACAAAAGTGGACCAGTGATCCAACAGAGGACATTTTGTAGGTACAGTGTGGGACCAGTGCAGGCCGCAGTCACATACAAAACTGTTCCACATCTTTACTGCATGAAAACATCAGCCACTTACAGCACAGTTTTCCCAATCTAACCCCTACTAGCTCTGTGGAGAGAGCCAAAGCCTGCCTTCATCCTCTGCACCAGGATTGGTTTGATAACAATGGAGGGATCTCAAACCAGACATCAAGCACCACTGGTGCCTTAAGACAGCCAACAAACCCCTTCATGCCACCAAGTCCCCTTCTTCACAGCTTTTCACAGTCTTCTCTTATGGTTCATTTTTAATTTCAAAATTCATTGAGCCCTCATAAGGATCAAACTCACATCCAATTGACACTAGTTTCCTATTTCCCTTTGAATGTTTACTTTGGGTGTTGCACTTTAATTTTCATTGCAGCATCCTTAGATCAAATAGAAGACCTCAAAACTCCAGAGTAGTCCTCTTAATCCTCTGCTATTTGAACAAATTCACTTGAGTCCTGTTTGTTCTAGATTTTGACTTTTCTGCTGGACATCCATCCATTAGCTAAAACCATCTATCCCTTTGAGGGTCATGGAGGGGCTGGAGCCAATCCCAGCTTACATTAGGTGAGAGTATGGTACGCCCTGACAGGTTGCCAGTTCATCACAAAGCCCATTGGCCACAGGACTTACAAATTCAGTGCTATCACAGGATCAAACCCACAACCCCAAAGCTAACAAACAGTCCTTTAACTCCCTGAGTTGTCTCACCAGCAAGACTCTCTGTTTCTTATAGCCTTGAGTTTTCTTTCTTTTGAGTCCTCTGGTGGGAGCCAGCACAACAAGTTGCCTGAGGTTAAAACCACAACTCAAACCCATTACAGTTTTCACTGGGCCACCACAACCCGCCGGGAGTGTCCCACCTTTCCTTTAACAGCATCCAAAGGAAAGAGACAAAAGCTCTAAGAAAAAGAGTGAAATGGTTCCATAACTAAATAGCTCAGTGTAGTTCTGAGGTTCAATTTTATGAGTAAGTTTTATCAGAGAGTTTTGGAAGTCCACACCCAAAGGTAGACTCAAAGGCTGGTAAGGCTAGCCTATATGTTATAGATTTTAAGTAATAGGTTCAAGCTTCAGTAACCTTTCTTAATGTATTCCCAAGTCTGACTTCCAAAGAATGGACACAAAAGGTCTACACTGTTCAAATGGTCCTGACCAAATGGCTCAGGGGGCCGAGGCTATTGAGAACTTTTGAGGTCAGGGTATGATTGTCATTGTGATGCTCAAGCAATACATTAAAAGCTGCTAATGGCTATGTATGCACTGTGTATGGCTATAAATCACATACATTAATGGTTTTTCGTAGTTGTCTTTTGGCCACCTAGTGCCATAGAGTGCAAATACTGCTAAGGATTATTTTAAAAATATTTGACAAGTCAAGATGTTTAAATATTAAAACAACAGTTAACTAATGTATTTTTGAAAAAGACATCATGAAAGCCTTTTGTATGTATTAATGTCCTAGTTCAGCTCACCCCTCAACAGTTACACTTCAGGCTACAGAGGTCCCCTGTTTGATAGGTAGACATGTGGGTGCAAAAGTCAGGAGGAGGAGGGGTTACTTTGTGCGTCAGTGTATGTGTGTTTTTTGGAGGAATGCTATGAGTGAGCAGGTCAATGCTGGTGAATGTAGCATTCGATAAAAATTAGACCAAGAGACTGGATGTGATGTGTGCTCTGTGCTTCTATCTTGTGAGGACCAATTTGACTTGCATTGAGTAAGGACACTGTTGTTTATTCTTCATAACATTTGACAGAAACTGAAGCCAACTTTTTCTTTTTTTTTTTTTTTTGGTCATCTGGAGCCGAAACATCAGACATGGAGCCTTGATATATTATTACTTTATGAAGCTTTAATGACTAATGTTGGTAAATAGTTGCTGTCTTTCTTACACACCGGTAGACACAGCTTAGCATAACCATTCATTTGGTCAAATTTAGATTTGCAGTATTCACTTTAGTTTTTTAGCTTAGCTTTTTAGCTTTTTAGCTGGTTTGGTTTCCAATCTACTGGTTTTGTCAGAGCTTTTTTTCTGAATACTGGAGTGAAATCCAAGCACATTTTATAAAGCTGACACAGAGCTGCAGATTTTGGGTGATTTTCATAGATCTGTGGCACTAGTAAGTTTTATATTAGACAAAGCCATTTGATTCATAAATATGGAAAAATATTGATTAGTAGAGTTTAAATTTAATTAAAAGGATTTTGCAGCATGCAATGCAAAAACTCAGAATATCTTTTACTTTAAGATCAAATCTAAAGGTTTCAGAGATATTAAATATATAATCTTGAAAAACATGAAAAATGTGTATAAATATTAGAAACACATTCAAGTGTAAATTTTCTCCTTTCATGTAATAAACAGCCATAAAATGGTGCATAGTTTGAATATTTCACCACGAGTGAGCAATGAAGCACCCGAATGAATAGACAGAGAATTTACATGACATAGTGGAGTAATGCAGAAAGATTGTTTTACTAAGTTTCAAGAAGGGGAATTTAAGAGGAAAAAATGTAGCTGTGTGTTATATCAAATGTGTGTACAATGCGTGGAATTAAAGAGAACTCCATACATTTAAGTACTTACAGTACATGAGCGCGGAGACCCATAAGTGAATGCCCAACATCTCCTGTGAGGCAGCGTATATCTCTGCATTCCCAGACACTACTGCAGCCACATCATTAGCTACATCCTCTGACTCCAACCTGACCGCCAGATCAGAGGAATGAACTGGGTCGGGAGCAGATTAGTCATCATCCAACATCTTAATTACCAGCAATGGCCGCGCCGATTTCCCTTCAATAAGAATTGCGATGTGAACCCACTGAGGCAGAGGAGATGAGATTCTGCTGTGAAGTGAAACAGTGAAGTAGGAACAACTGTAGCCCCTGTGAACAGGAAGACAAAAACCCCAAACTGCAAACAGGGATGAAGATATTTAATCTTAACAGATGATGTTGAAAGAGTTGGAAGGAAAAATCTGAGCTAATGCTGCCTATAAGGAAATGTTCATGCAGTTTAGTTCAACTGTTGATAAGTTACAGTGAATTTTCAGAGTTGGTTGCAGTAATGTGCAGTACCTAACAAGAGCCGGCTGCCTTCCAACAACTAGAAAAGCGTTGGAATGTAAATGTCAAGTTTTATGCTCATACTCGAGGTAAAAAAAGAAAGGTTTGTTGTAATTTCAAAGATATTCTGTAAACCATGACCTCTCAGTCAAAAAAGAACGTACATGTTGATTCCCCAAGTATAATAATTTTGATGAGATGTGGTCGTGAGCCTTTAGTATGCAAAGTGCATTCCTTGATTTCCATCTGAAATGAAAGCATGAAATATCACTTTACACTCATCCGACACTTAAAGCACTATAACAACTTCAAGCAAATAGAAATCAGTTCTTGAAAGTCTGTGAAACTAATTTATTTTCTTCAACGCCATTGATGGAAATACACCCAATTTGTAGATTTTTGCCTTTTCTTTCCTGTTTCAAAAAAAATTCACTTAAAATTCCTTTTCTTTCCTTCCCACACAGCGACTGCCTGACATTTTTTCTTGTGTTCCTACCTTCCTAATGCATAGATATAATAAAGCTGCACTGAGAGGTGTGTGTGAAAATTTCACAAAGCCGCATGCTGAGACCCTTTTCGTCAGAATCACAGCACAGCAACATTCAACATTCATCATTTTTTTCTCTTGATACCCTCAGTTACTACAGACTTTTTGATCTGACTTAGATCTGATCTTTGCTACTGCAAAAGAATGTAAAATATGAAAGCCTTTCAGGTTCATGTGCTAATTTGGCTTCTGTCACATCCTGTATGTTTTAGATTCAGCATGGACAGTTCAGGAATCTCTGTAATACCCCTGCCTAATGCTTAATTTAAGCAGTGCTAAGGCAATACTTGAGCTTGAGCCCATCAATCATCCATCCTAATTTTCAATATTACAGAGAGTAAGAATAATAATTTAGCTCTCAGACAGTATGTCAAGTGAAGATATACGGTTACATTAGAAACCCCCAAGATTTATGTTTTCAGTTAATGTAGTGGTATCCATGGTACTTAGAGCTCACAGTGCTATGCCATTACTGCACTGCATTTCCTAGAGATCATCTGTCAATTTCACTAGTACAGGGTACAGTGACTAGGCATCACAATTTTTATCAGGGGAGTCCTGATTTTCAAGTATTTGTCTTGAGGACTGGACTCTTGGGTCTCGATACTAGGTTGAATTATGTCTTGGCAAAATACATTTTTAAAAGTGATCTTAGTGAAATTTGCTGCTGGGGCAAGAATTAAGGTAAGAGGGTTGATCACTGGCTCTAAATGGAAATTGTCTTCTTACTCTCTCTCTCTCTGTCTCTCCATCACAGCAGCAATTGCGGTGAAAAGCACAGCTGCAGCCTCTCAAAGCAAAGACACTGGACAGAATGGCAGAGCTCAACTGCATAGATTTCCTGTAGATGAGGTTTTATTTTGTTGATGAATTCAAGTTTTGAGAAGGTAGGACCATTTTTTTTTCTGGCTTTCACTACACTACACTTTTGACAACAGACTGTGAAAACACTGTAGTGTTTGTGATGCTGAGTTTTGTGTTGAACAGAAAAAGTAACTACTATGGCTTGTTAAAAATAATGGTCTACAACCCTTTTTTGTCATCTGTATCAGATCAAACAGGTACTCTTCAGTTGTAATCAATACAGCAGTCCACACCTGTCATGTAAGAACTAAACCTGCTGCTGATCTGCTGCTTTCATGACGTGGCTGGCGGACGATGGGAAGACACCAGTCAAAACAACTTGCTTATATTTTTTCTTCTTTATGATACAACATACATTTCAAATGTGAAACTGTCTAAGGAACTCTCAGAGAAACAGTCTTTACTTTCTTATTAAATAAGTCCAGGATTCTTCCCTTAAAGAACCTTATTTCATTAAATAATTATGTTTTCAATGTTGTAATTCTGCTACTGAGACTTTTGTCTACTCTATAACACATGTCTATCTGTCCTAGAAGAGGGATCCCACCTGTTTTTGGCTGGACCGAAACACAAAGAATTGAACAACTAACTTGACAGGTGATGAAAGTTCTGCATATCCACTGAGAACTACACACCCATCAGAGGGACATACGCCAGCCAACCCGAAACCTAATTGTTAAGGGTGTTACCAGCTGACAACATCCTCAGTACTAACAGGAGAGATATACTTGTGTGTGGATAGGACCACCTCGTCTTAAGAATGAAGGATATCTCACGTGACAGATTGTAAAGTCCTTTAAGACTTGATTTTGATTTGTCTTCATGGGTTCATCATCTAAATGCTAAGCATTAAACAATTGACTTGCATGTAATGGATTGTGGGAATGATGGTCAACAGATCCACTGTTGCATCCCCAAATTTGTGCAGAAGATCATATAATTTTGTCTTTTGGAGGAGTTGTTGAAATTGACAGGCCTTGCTGACTTGTTAAGACATAAATACTTTGACATGTTGACTTTGAAGGATGTGACCGAAATGGAGCCATGAGTTTCCCAGTGCCAGCATCCAACAGAATTCAGGCGCTTCTGCATTTTTCACTTAAAAGTCTTCCACATTGGCCTCAGTATTAAGATTGGAGTGGCTGAGCTTGAGTTTTTTCTATTTATTAGTAACAAACAAACAGAAATGCATCATTTTCCTCCATGTAGATGATTTCCCAGCAAAGGATTGGACGTGAACTAAACTGAGTTTAGAATAGCAAATATAACAGCTCTTATGAACTGTGTTTTTCTCTATGAATCATCACGTCGAGGCATACTGTAGGCAAACTGACATTACAGTTACCAAGAAATGTTTCGGGTCATTACTTCTTTCACCAAAACTGTTGGTCATAAGTTTAACGGTGCAATGAGGACACAAACAGACAACACAGCAAGTGACTGGTTTACCATCCTGGCCTGTCTATTGTCTGTCTTTTGTTTGTCTCTCTGCTGTCTGTTTCGATTTGTATCCAGCTGTGGATCACCGCGCTCTCTGTCTCTCCCTTTTCCTCTGTCACTTTTTCTGCTCATCCTTTTTTCAGTCCGTAGGCGTGTCTCTCGTCTCTGTCAATCACTCTGTGTTGCTGCTGTGTGTGTGTGTACACATGCACCAGTGTATGATTTTAAAAACTCACCTCCCACTGGTTCCTCATCTCTATCTCTGTGCCCCTCCAGCTCTGTCTCCTCTCTCTTTATCTTTCCCCGTCTCGCTGTCAGTCTGTCTATTTCAATTCGTCTGTTTATCTGTTTATCCCGATCTGTTTTGGCTCATTTTTTTTCTCTTTGTGATCGTGTCGCTGTGTTTCACATGCACACACACACACACACACAAACATAAGAACATACACACACATCAGCCTGCCTTCCTTCTCTGGGCTCCTTAGGGGACATGTAAGTGGGACAAGGGGGAGATAACAAACAGATCAAACTTCAATCTAGGCTTTTCACTCTTTCCTCCTCCTTCTACGAACCCCAAAACTCCTGACACACATGTACACACACACACATATACCAACACACACCCTCCTCCTTCTCTTTCTCCTCCTCTCCTTCTTCCCCTCCTCCTCTTCCTCGATACACACTCTCCACTTTGCCCAGACCCAGCAGCCTGTTTGGCAGGGTCGGGTTGTTTCAAACACACACACACAACCACTGGTACACATGTGCACACAGATTGTGGATCGGGCAAAAACTTGAAACTACACACAAACAAGCGCACACTGATAGAAACACACGATAAACATGCTGCCTTCTAAAATTGCTAATTGGCTTGTTGACAGTGAAATATTTAAAATGAAGCATGAATTATATAAAGAGACATTGATTGTGTATTTGCTGTGTGAATAAAACATGAACGTCCCGTGTTTCTTCTTTCTCTCTCGCGCTCTTCCCCCACGCCCCCGTCTCCCAATGAAATTCAGTTCGATTCAGTAAACCATCGTACTTTTGATCGAGAAACACTATAAACAGAGTGAAGTAAACTATTTAAAAAATGAATACATTTTTAAAAAGTAATGATATACAGCAGAATAAAACAACCAGTTCCTCTCTCTCTTTCTCTCTCGCTCTTTCTGTCAGCCCCCATCTTCTCACCATCTATCCAGGTCATTGTGTCTCTGTCTGTTCACACTTTCACACATTTGCTGACCTCACTCCAGCTCTCTCACATTTGCTCTCACTCTTGCTTTCTTTCTTTTTTTTCCCCTTTCTCCCAACACACACCCCCCATTTCACCATCTAAACCTCTGTACAGAGCCTGGCAGGTTTAAGAAGTATGTTTTTTTATATATCGGTCTATAAAGAATTGGTTTTCCCCAGTTTGGTGTCAAAGACGTTGCCAGCACAGAGCCCCCACCTCAGCCACATCCAACACCTTTGGGATGAACTTGAAAGTCACACAACATCAGAGTCCAAACTCTCTGTAATGCTCTTGTGGGTGAATGGGAGCAAAATCAATCTCTGCAGCCAGGTTCCACAATCTTGTAGAGATCCTTTGCAGAACAGTGAAAGGTTGTCAAAGTGACAAAAAGGATGTGATTTCATTTTAATGCCCATATTAATTACAGGTTCGTGTGATGTTTGAGTGTCAAGAGAAATGGTTTTGGCTGTGTAGTGCATGTGGCTATTCTCTGACATCTGTTAAACATAATGTCATGTAAAAAAATAACATTAGTGTTTAATGATCTTCATTGGCACAAATTATTAATTTGGGAGCATGAATTAGTAATATGTACACACAATATTATTTATGTAGCACCACATCACAACTTTATTTCAGAGGGTTTTCTAATCTATACAGTATATGACACACTCTGCCCTTAGACCTTGTCAAATAACTCCATCAGAAAAACTCAAACTGCCTCCCTCCCTCTCTCTGTCTTTCTCTGCCTTCTAGTCTTTTCTCTCATTTTGTCCTCCTTCATTCTGTCTCTCTCTTTTCAATCTGTCTCCTAACCACTCCTCTTTTTCTATGTTTTCCTTCCTCCCCCAGCTCTCTTTTTCTCCCTCCCTTCCTCCCTCATTTCTCTGGAACAGTTTTAATTAGCTGGTAGCCTGAGGTCAACCTCTGCTCCTCTGCATTAGCACACACACACACACACACACACACTCTTTACGTGTGTTTGTGTGTTATGACAAACTGAATTGATTCTCTCCTCTCTGTTCCAACAGCAGATACATGCACTGATTTCTCCTTTAATGTTCAGAGTGGAAGAGTTTGAACTCCCACGATGTAGAGCAGGAGCATGACATGAAGTGTGGTGTGTGTGTGTGTGTGTGTGTGTGTGCATGTGCGCAATATGTGGGTATGTATACATAAAGACTGATGCATTTGAATGTCTGTGTGTATAGGTCAAAGTACATTTGAGGGTATATGTGTGTGTGTGTGTGAGAGAGAGAGAGAGAGCAGTGTGGGTGTGTAAAGAGCATGAGTGTGTGCTCCACCATGTATAATGACTTGTGTGTACAGTCCTGTGTGATGTGTGTGTGTGCGTACATGTGTGTGTGTAGACTCCAGCCCCCTGGTGCTTCTTGCGACATGCGACATTAGCAGTGACACAGAAAAGATGCATCAAATCCATTTCTTGTTGCTCACACTCACTCACACACACACACAAACACTCAATCCCACCACCACCTCTTCAAAAGAAAAAAAAATCCTGGACTTCTCCAATTTGATGAATTTTTTATTTGGGTTTTTTTACTCTAAAATCATCAGTGAGAAAATCGTGTTTTTGTGACCGACTGCTGCAGGGAGGAGGGAAATGAAAGCGATCTCTGTGGAGTTGGACCGGGGGACTCGCTTTATAAAGGCGGCTCTTTGCTCCCACATGCGGAGCCATTGGACGAGTGTGTGTGTGTGCGTGTGCATTTTACACATGTATATATATTATTTCAGTAGGGATTCAGAGTGCGTCTGCTTCTATAGCTTTGTGTATTCATGTGCTGTACTGGTTGTGCATCAGTACTGTACGTGTTTGTGTCTGCATATCAATAAATGTATCTCTGTCTGGCAGTGTGTGTGTGTGCACGGTTCTGTGTGTTCATGTGTATTTGTAAGTGTGTGTGTGCGAACATTTGTACCTCTATTGCAGCGGGGTGCAAGTGTTCGCCTGCTGAAATACACTGGTTTCTGAACCGTACCTCCAGACAGACCATTGATGATGCGAACACAAACACATACTGTGCGCAACAGTGGCTGTGGTCTGAAAACTGAAGCGCAGACTCACTGAAATAGCTGCTGCTGCATGTAAAATCACCGCACACACACCGCTCGTTCGTATTCCGCGTGAGGAGCAAACCGCGCAAAAAAGCGGTCTGATCAACTCTGATCGCTTTCCTCACTCCCTGCGGCGATCGTCACAAACTTTCTCACTGATGTTAGGTAAGCACCAAATAAAAATTCATCAAGTGGAGGAATCCTTTTCTTTGAAGAATGATGATGAGGATTGATGGGCAGTGTGTGATGATGATGCGAAATGGACTGATGCATGCTGCGTGCTGGCGGCTCGGGGCTGAAGTCTGCACCGTAACAACGCACACACACATCACACAGGACTGTACACACAAGTTATTATACATGGTGGAGCACACACTCATGCTCTTTACACACCCACACTGCTCTCTCTCTCTCTCTCTCTCTCTCTCTCTCTCTCAAATGCTGACCTGCTGCACACAGACGTTCAAATGCATCGATCTTGCTCAGCCGCCTGCATGCACACACACACACACCACACTTCATGTCATGCTCCTGCTCTACATCGTGGGAGTTCAAACTCTTCCACTCTGAGCTATTAAAAAAGAAAATCGTGCATACATCTGCTGGTGAGGCTGGAAAGGAAATATTCGGTAATCTGTACACAAACACGTAGTGTGTTATCGCGTGTGCATGTGTGCTAACGAGGAGCAGAGGACCGAACCTCGAACTGACAATGAAACTGTTCCGGAAAATGAGGGAGGAAGGGAGGAAGGAAAAAGTGAAGAAAACATGAGAGAAAAGGTGGGAGATGAATTGAAGGAGGACAGATGAAGGAGGAATGAGGAAAGGGCAGAGGAAAGGACGGACTATTTTTCTGGAATGGTGTTGACAGATCACAGGGCTGGTGTGCTGTGTGGACAGAGGCCCTCTGGCTCAGGGATGACAGATGTGTGCTACATGAAATGTGCATGCTGATTCGTGCTCTGGAATTAATGATTTGTGCCAGTGAGATCGTTGGGCTGTGTTGTTTTTTACAGCGACATTGTCGAGAATAACCACGTGCGCTGCAGCCAAACCGACTGTGTGACTGCTGGGCATCGCACCGAACCTGGCTGGGCGTTAAAGCTGAATCACATGCTGTCGCTGACCTTTCGCTGTTCTTGAGATCTCTACAGGCCAGACGGCTGCTGAGGAATTGATTTTTCAGCCATTCACCACAACGACCTGAGTTCAGACCGACGTGTTGACTTTCGAAGTTCGTCCCAAAGGCGGATGACTGGTGGGGCTCTGTGCTGACGTCTTTGGGCGTGGTGTATGGTTTCGATATGAGCATATGTAAACCTGCCGGTGCAGAGGTTCGTCGGTGATGAGTGTGGAGAAAGGAAAAAAAAGAAGCTGGAAGTGTTTAAATGTGGAGGCTGGTGGTCGGCTGGTGGGGCTGAACAGAGACTACAATGACCTGGAATGGGCTGGTGAACAGAGGCTTATTTTGAAACGAGAAGGAGGGCTGGTGTGCTGTATATCGTACTTTAAAAATAATTTTAAGTAATGAGTATACAGCGGAATAAAGGCAACCAGTTCTCTCTTTTCTCTCTCCTCTTTCTGTCGGCTCCCCATCTTCTCACCATCTATCCGGGTCATTGTGTCTCTGTCTGTTCACACTTTCACATTTGCTGACCTCACTCAGCTCTCCTGTTGCTCCTCTTGCTTTCTTG